>JADBJO010004189.1:105000-107500 GCA_016801955.1 Conus betulinus | reverse complement strand
ACTATCTGGTCAACAGTGGGGCCCGGTACTGATCAGTATCTTAGAATTGTTTGTACTTGGCTGTCTCTGTGATCATGTCTTTGAAGTGGTTCCATTTTTCCTCCGGTCCACCAGATAGTAGTCCTGTCGCCTCAAACTTGTCATCAAGACTCCCTTGGAACTCCTGCTGGTATCTGGGTGACAGGAATCTAGCTGAGTTGAAGGCAAGTCTAATGGGCTTTGGGCGTTTACGGTGAAGAGGGACTATGCGCGTGTTGAGCTTAGCTCTAACAAGTCGGTGATCCGTCCAATAATCTGCACCACGCATTGCTCTGGTGATGAGTACGTCGCTGCTGTCACGCTGGCGGGTGATGGTGAAGTCGTTGAGATGCCATTGTTTAGATCTGGGGTGCATCCACGTCGTTGTGTACTTATCAGCCTGCCTGGACGTCGTGCTGGTTATCAGCAGGTCGCACTCTGCACATTTGCTCAGTAGAAGAAGGCCATTACTATTTATCTTACCAACTCCATGCTTAGCTATCACTCCTTTCCATTGGTCGTAGCCTCTGCCAAACTGGTGTTTGATGTCGCCTAACATTATAAGTTTGTCGGAGGCAGGAGTGGTGCGCAACAGATTGTGCAGGTCAGTGTAACACTGCTCTTTGATCTTCACGTGCTCTTGGAGGTGGCAGCACATGCACTTATGGTAGTGGTGGCAGCACATGCACTTATGATAGTGGTGGCAGCACATGCACTTATGATAGTGGTGGCAGCACATGCACTTATGATAGTGGTGGCAGCACATGCACTTATGATAGTGGTGGCAGCACATGCACTTATGATAGTGGTGGCAGCACATGCACTTATGATAGTGGTGGCAGCACATGCACTTATGATATTGGTGGCAGCACATGCACTTATGATAGTGGTGGCAGCACATGCACTTATGATAGTGGTGGGAGCACATGCACTTATGATAGTGGTGGCAGCACATGCACTTATGATAGTGGCGAAGCGCTTGTTGAAGCGGAGTTTCATCGGTCTTTCATTGATACCAGTGGTTAGATCGGGAACGTGCTTAAGAAGGTGAGACTTGATAGCTAATCCAACTCCGTGTATTATGTCCTCGTTGTGGGCCTTGCCTTTCCAGAAGAACGTGTATTATGTCCTCGTTGTGGGCCTTGCCTTTCCAGAAGAACGTGTATTATGTCCTCGTTGTGGGCCTTGCCTTTCCAGAAGAACGTGTATTATGTCCTCGTTCTGGGCCTTGCCTTTCCAGAAGAACGTGTATTATGTCCTCGTTGTGGGCCTTGCCTTTCCAGAAGAACGTGTATTCGCTGCCTGAGTCTGACACTGAGCCTTCTTCAGCAAGCCGAGTTTCACCCAGAGCTGCGATGTCCATGTTGTACCTTAATTCTTTCGCAGTGAGAGCTCTCCTTCTTTGAGGCCATGAGGGTGCGTACGTTTTACGTCCCAATGGTCAGGTTTTTTTTCTTTCTTTGTTGTAATCGACCGCAGGTGGGTAAATCCGCCAGCCGCGGTGAGCTGGCCAGACAGTTGGGAGCAAGTTTTGTTTAGGCCACCTTTTCTAGGCCCCTCCCTTACTAGGGTGAGCAGTGCTGTCCTGAAGAGGCTGCTCAGTCACCTGAGATGCTGCCGGTGTTCTTTGCTGCCCACAAACCACTGGTCCCAGGGCCGCAACGTGCAGGCTCGTCACTATGACTTCCATTGGCTACCTCCACCTGTCACTTTCGCCACTCCCCCATCGACGCAGGACTTGTGCTTTGGGAGTTGTGGGGCTGAGTTACACATATACCTGTGCGTGAATTTGACTAACCCTCAGGTACCTGGAAAGTTCCTGGCATCAGAGGGTTAAGTGGAAGAGCCGTTGCACAGGGCCAATCCTGCTCTCTCGGCAGACGAAATCTTGATCCAGTGGCACAGAAAACTGTTAAATCTGGAGACCTTCCCCCCCCCCCCCCCCCCCCCCCCCCCCCCCCCCCCCCCCCCAGTGGAAGACCTAGACTCCTTTCGTGTCTCGTCTTGCTCTGAGCACTCCACAGTACCTGCTGCAGTGGATGACCAAGACTCCTTTTGTGTCTGTCTTACTCTGAGCACTCCACAGTACCTGCTGCAGTGGATGACCAAGACTCCTTTTGGAGCACTCCACAGTACCTGCTGCAGTGGATGACCTAGACTCCTTTCGTGTCTCGTCTTGCTCTGAGCACTCCATAGTGCCAGCTGGAACCGCCTTCCTGGCCGTTGGACCTGATGGTCTCTTCCGCCCAGTCCGCCGGAACCAGTCATTTGCATGAGTAGGTAGACAAGCCCTAACTCACCGAGGGTTAAAGACCGTCGGCTACCCTCACCTGGTTCTGCCGGCCGGTGGAAGCCGTTGCCCGGAGAGTGGCTGCTGTTGCATGCAAACAGTAACAAGGAGCCACAGGTGAGAGTTGAGTGTCAGGTGGGGGCCTAAGCAGATGAACTACTCCGAAGAGCACCACATGTTCCTCCATCAGAG
>JADBJO010004189.1:87500-95000 GCA_016801955.1 Conus betulinus | reverse complement strand
ACATTGCACACAGTGAGTTCAATGGATTCCACATTGCACACAGTGGGTTCAATGGATTCCACATTGCACACAGCGAGTTCAATGGATTCCGCATTGCACACAGTGAGTTCAGTGGATTCAACATGCACACAGCGAGTTCAATGGATTCCACATTGCACACAGTGAGTTCAATGGATTCCACATTGCACACAGTGAGTTCAATGGATTCCACATTGCACACAGTGAGTTCAATGGATTCCACATTGCACACAGCGAGTTCAGTGGTTTCGACATTGCACACAGTGATTTCAATGGATTCCACTTTGCACACAATGAGTTCTGTGGATTCCACATTGCACAGTTATTGCCCAGCGATGTATCACATATCATCCACATTTAAATCGCAATTCAATAACAGCATCATTTGCTGTCATAAATTACAGCATTTTCACACTAGTGTATAGACAACGTGAATGACTGTCAGTAAATTGGTGTGAATGGCCATCAGCTCGACACACAAGTATATAAAAGAAAATTAAAGGGGAAAAAAGGAAGAAGAAAATTCCAAACGAAATTTCATAGGTAAAAAGCAAAATTACCGGAAATAGTGCTGTGGGGGCTGGGGAGGTTTGGGGATTGGGGAGGGGGGCTGGGAGATAGTAGAAATGGTTGTGGCGTTGGAAGTGGGATGGAGGTGGGAGGATGGGGGGTGAGGAATCGCAGAGAGAAAGAACGTGCATGCCATATACTCGCCTTTCCCACGGAATGATCATACAACCATCACACACACACACACACACACACACACAGGTCAAAACAGAAAGCCCATCATTCAGCCTTGCTCTCGTGGCCGAATTAAAATGCTGGAACTTCACGCCAAGTTTTCACAGCAGATTAATCAATCATGCATCGTACGTTAGAAATCAAAATGATGAACATTTCTCAGCTCTGTCAGAAGCTTGTAACCTATGAAACACGAAACAACAACCGGCAAAAACTGTTGGTGAGTACAACTGTCGGTACAATAAGAAAAAAAATGACCTCCACCCTCTTCTTAACCCCCACCTCCCTTCCATACATCCACACCCCTGTCAATCCCCTCCCTCACCCTACTCCCCCTCATCTCTTTCCCCTATCAAAAGCGCTAACTCGACTTGAGAAATTTAACCAGACAACACGACGGAAAAGCCAAGATCTTAGGGAGCAACTGACGATCACCAAACACGTCCGTCAAGGCAGACATGACATGAAATGAACAAGTGGTCTGTCACAGAAAGTGTGGAGTGGATCTCCACAGAAAGAGGAGAGGGTCAGTTTCAGTTTAAAGCAAAGAGCCGACTATTACAGCGCAGCGTGGTCTCAAAGCTTAGCGAATGTGGTGCAACGTATATGGACTATTCCGCACGCAATGATACCTTGACGAATGTGGAGCAGCGTATATGGACTAGTCCGCACGCAGTGACACCTTGATGAAACTGAAACTGACCCTGCTACAGCACGGGTGGAAAATCAGCACAGCAGCTAGGATTGATAACGTCTCTGATTTCTTCCGCTTTGATAATTCTGCTCTAAACTTGCCGATCTCTCTCTCTCTCTCTCTCTCTCTCTCTCTCTCTCTCTCTCTCTCTCTCTCTCTCTCTCTCTCTCTCTCTCTTGTGTGTGTGTTTGCACTCGCGTGTGTGTGTGTGTGTGTGTGTGTGTGTGTGTGTGTGTGTGTGTGTGTGTTTCTAAGTTTTTGTGGTTCTGTCTGTCGACCTGTCTGACTGTATAGTCTGTCTGTCTCTGTCTGTCTCTGTTCTCTGTCTGTCTGCCTGTCTGTCTGTCTTTCTGTCTTTCTGTCGGTCTGTCTGTCTGTCTGTCTCTCTGTCTCTCTCTCTCTCTCTCTCTCTCTCTCTCTCTCTCTCTCTCTCTCTCTCTCTCTGTGTCTCTCTGTCTCTCGGTCTGTTTGTCTGTAAGCCTGTGTTTGTCTGAGTCTGTCTATCCATCTGTCTGTTTGCCTGTCTTGTCTTACAGTCTCTCTCTCTCTCTCTCTCTCTCTCTCTCTCTCTCTCTCTCTCTCTCTCTCTCTCTCTCTCTCTCTCTCTCCAAGCTCAAATGGTAGAGCAATCAGACTCGTAAATCTTGGCGTTACGGGTTCGAATCTCCGCCGGGCCGTTTCAGTATATGCTAATTTTTTCCTCGAAGTTAACACTGGTTCTGACTCCATTCCCCACACAGTTCTTTGAATGAGACTATAAACCGATAATCCGTGTGTGAACGCACACATAACATCTTACATACACGTAAAATCCCATCACCAACTTTCGGAAGAGAAGGCCAGTTTGACCATTGGTATGGATGACCTGTTAAACATAGCATGCACCTTCCCGAAGCTGGAGTATGGCTGCCTTAATGCGGGATAAAAAATAAAAACGGTCATACACACGCAAATGTCAGAATAATCAACTTGTTGCTCGTGGACACTACGGACAGATTAAGATCACTGTCTCCATTTGGGGACAAGGCTGCATATAGGCCACACCGTGTCTGCTGAACCATAAGCCCACAACGCAGGAGAGCTGTCTGTTGATTCTATACGACCACGATGTAGGAGAGAGGTCTACTGATTCTATAAGACCGCAATGCAGGACAGAGGTCTAGTGATTCTATACCACAGTGCAGGAGAGAGATCTAGTGATTCTATATCACAATGCAGGAGAGAGGTCTGTTGATTCCAGTAAAATCAGACCAAATATCCAGATGGTTTTCAGTTCACCTTACTACGTCATCAGACAAACGGCAAATGCGTGCAGCAAATGGAAGCATTACATCAACGTCACATCGCAGTCTTTAGGAAGCCAAACAGGCATTTGTGGTCTTCTAGGAGACACATTACCGTCAGATTTACATACGAGACACATAACCGTCAGATGTGTTTATACGCCAGACACCTAAAAGTGGGATGTGTGTAAGAAACACAGAAACACCAGATGTATTATGTAGGAGTGACATAAAAGTGGGATGTATGTAAGAAACACAGACACATCAGAGTTATCATGTGAAGGAGATGCCACAAGATTACTCAACGTCTGCAAGAGTAAACAACAACAACAACAACAACAACAAAACAGCACTAGGGGCGTTCCTATGAAGATCAACAGTGTAACAGACTTGCATTGAGGTTTAATGTCTACACCCAGCACAAACGATTTGGCAGACGGGGATGATAAGCCCATCCCAGGATAATCAGCCCATTCCAAGATAATCATTCCATCCCAGGATAATCAGACCATCTGAGGATCATCATTCCACCGTACGATAATAATTCCATTTTTGGATAATCATTCCATCGTAGGATAATAATTCCATCGTAAGATAATCATTCTATCGTAGGATAATCATTTCCTTCCAGGATAATTTCCCGAGGAGTGAGGGCAAAGGGGCTTGTACTGAACAGAAACACACCACCAGAACGGCAAAACATCACGTTACGCAGCAAACAACAACAACAATAACAACAATAACAACGACATTACAACAGCAACAATGATAACAAAAATTGCAAAAAAACAACAACAATAACAACATGGAGCAGCAGCAGCAGCAAGCAGTCAATATGTTGGGGCAGTCTATATGTTGGGAACTCAGTGCCAGTGAATTCAAACCCACAACATAGGACAGTGAACTCAGTGCCAGTGAACCCAGCGCTCTAACCACCTGACCCACAACATGTGAAAGTGAACCCAGTGCCCTAACCACATGACCCACACCATGTGACAATGAACCTAGTGCCCTAACCACCTGACCCACACCATGTGACAGTGAACCCAGTGCTCTAACCACATGACCCACACCATGTGACAGTGAACTCAGTGCCCTATCCACCTGACCCACAACATGGACGGTGAACTCAGTGCCCGTAACCACCCGTGACCCACAACATGTGACAGTGAACCCAGCGCCCTAACCACCTGACCCACAACATGTGACAGTGAACCCAGTGCTCTAACCACATGACCCACAACATGTGACAGTGAACCCAGTTCCATAACCACCTGGCCCACAGCCTGTGACAGGGAACCCAGTGCTCTAACCACCTGACCCACAACATGTGCCCTACAGTGAACTGTGACAGTACCCCTAACCACCTGAGCCACAGCCTGTGGCAGTGTGAACTCAGCGCTCTAACCACCTGATCCAAATAGGCACCCCACACCCTGTTAGCTCCTGGTCTTCTTTCATTCTAGTAGGGTGGGGTGGAGGAGACAGCAAGATACTGGCAACACCAGTGACAAAAACGCTTTGCCTTGCCCTATACAGAGAAAATAAAATAATAATAATAATAATAATAATAATGAATACTTATATAGCGCCTATTCTCGGCTAGAGACCAAGCTCTAAGCGCTTTTACAATCAACACTCGTTTACACAACGGGCTGCCTACCTGGGTAGTGCCGACTGAAGAGCTGCCAGCTGGCGCTTCATTCAGTCGTTTCCCGTGTCATCCAGTCAATATCGTTCGATATCGTTCACTCAAGTTCCTTACTTTCTTCATTCTTTCCATTCTCACGCAGGGTGCATTCAAACATTCAACAACAACAACAAAAACAACAACAACAAAGGGGGGGGGGGGGGGGGGAGGTGAATTTAGTGTTATTGTCCCCTCAGGCTAAAAGCTGGCGATGATGACGACAGCAACGACGACGACGACGACGACGACGATGATGATGATGATGATGATGATGATGACGATGATGATGACGACGACGACGTCGACGACGACGACGACGAAGACGATGACGACGACGATGAACGAGACAAAGACAGCAGTTTGTGGGGTTAGTTACCGCCAATGACAAAGACAAACAAAGTACAGAGCAAAAGACTTTGTCCTGTACTTTGTCTATGTCTTTGGCGGTAACTAACCCCATTTCTTTCTAAATTGTGCTTCATTTGTCGCCCCCAGTCACCCCTTTTTTGACACTTAGCAGTTTGTGGGTTAACAGCAGACGAGCAGGACAGACTAATGTCTCCACCATTCAGCACACATCGTGCCACAAAGCAGACCAACATGAACTGAAATCCTCTTTGATGGGGGATGACGTCACCCTCCGTGCGCTGTGTCCTGCATTCACAGCTGCAGCACCCCCACGGGAAGACCTGAAACACACTCCCATCATCCTGGGAGACGTGGACTCTCTGATCAGTCATTATAGAAGACGTGGACTACCTAATCAGTCATTATAGAAGACGTGACTACCTAATCAGTCATTGTAGAAGGCGTGGGCTACCTAATCAGTCATTGTAGAAGGCGTGGACTACCTAATCATACATTATAGAAGGTGTGGACTACCTAATCAGTCATTGTAGAAGGCGTGGGACTACCTAATCAGTCATTGTAGAAGGCGTGGACTACCTAATCATACATTATAGAAGGTGTGGACTACCTAATCAGTCATTGTAGAAGGCGTGGACTACCTAATCAGTCATTGTAGAAGGCGTGGGCTACCTAATCATACATTATAGAAGGTGTGGACTACCTAATCAGTCATTGTAGAAGGTGTGGACTACCTAATCAGTCATTGTAGAAGGCGTGGGACTGCATAATCAGTCATTGTAGAAGGCGTGGACTACCTAATCAGTCATTGTAGAAGGCGTGGACTGCATAATCAGTCATTGTACAAGACATGGACTGCATAATCAGTCATTGAAGAAGGCGTAGACTAGCTAACCAGTCTTTGTAGAAGGCGCGGACTAGCTAATCAGTCATTACTGGAGACGTGAACTATCTAGTCAGTCATTGTGGAAGAGACATGGACTATCTAATCAGTCATTATAGAAGACGTGGACTACATAATCAGTCATGACTGGAGACGTGGACTATCTGATCAGTCATTATAGGAGAGGTGGACTACCTAATCAGTCATATAGGAGACGTGGACTACCTAGTCAGTCATCATAGGCGACGTAGACTATCTACTCAGTCATTATAGGAGACGTGGACTATCCAGTCATCATAGGAGACGTGAACTATCCAGTCATCATAGGAGACGTGAACTATCCAGTCATTATAGGAGACATGGACTGTCCAATCAGTCATCGTAGGAGACGTGAAAGTCCGGGTGCAGCTTGTAGGCGAAGGTGGGCACAGTGTAGGCCACCTTGAGGGCCACGGCCACCACCTGCCTGTCCACGTGACCCAGGTGCGCGGACAGGGGCAGAGCCGTGAGGGACATCATGTTCATCAGGCTGAGGTGCAGCAGCACCACGTCGTACTGCCGGTCGGCACACACGTTGGCCGCCTCCACGCTCAGCCCGTCCCCGAAGTCCCGCACCAGCAGGTACAGGCAGTTGTCGTGCACATGCGTCACGCGCCCTGGGCGGCCAAAGTGCCGCTGCTGGCTCCAGCGCTTGAGCAGACCGGCCTCCGAGGAGATGGGGCGATCCAGACTGTCCCCTGCCTGACACAGCGTCTTCAGGACCCCGTCTCCCGGATCCGTCAAAGAGGAGAGCGTGGACGACGGATCGGCTTTGAAGACCTGAACTGCAGCCTGAGGGATTTTGTCAGACGCCCACATCTCCAGCAGAACACGCCGGAGCACCCGGTCTCTGAACAGTTCGTTCTCCAGGTCGATGTCCATTAGGATTCTCTTTCTGTTTCCCTGGAAGCCCACCCGTACGTTGGTGAAAGACACGCCAGACAACCCGGCGCAGCGAGATCTTTGTAGATTGAAGTAATCCAGATGCACGTGCTGCAGCTGACGGTTGATCATGCTCACAGCCAGTTCGGCGAAAGCCGCCATCAGGGTGTCGTTGTCGTAAGTCACCAACTGACCCTCACAAAGACACATGAAGGGTGGCTTCACGTTTACCCCTCCACACGAATCCAGATCCTCAGCGTCATAGCTCTCTAACAGATCCTTGTCTGGACTTTCCCCTGATTCTGCCTCCTGGACCAGGCCTTTGAGGAGGTGATGAAGCTGCAACATGGAGAAAGGCCGTGTCTGCAAATGACCGGTGAGACGGGCAGTGTCCGGGAACAGCCCTGCAGGAGACAGGAGCAGCAGGGCGGGGTTTGAGGCCTGGGTCTGCAGGTGGACGCTGAGGTCAAAGCGGAGGAGGGTTGGGTTGCCCACGTCACTCACCAACACCACAGTCTGCCCCTCCTGCCCGACAAGGCTGGCCACCACATTCATCAGCATCTGGTCCAAAACTTGAGGGTTCCTGAAGTCCTTGGAGTTGAGGACGCTGATGGAAAACGTGCGACGAGGGTCGGGATTCTTTCCTTCCACGTCGTGCACGTGAGACAGTAGTGACGTCAGCAGCGCGCGGGTCTGAGAGTCTGTGGCGTTGTCTTCAGTGCACACGGTGTTCATGATGTCTGCAGTCTGGGGTGAAGGTTGGCCACACAGCAGCAGCTGGGTCAAAGGAGGAGACGTTTCTCAGCAGAACGTCTTGCTGATGCGATCTGCCGCAGGTCAGGTCCTCCAAGGTCAAACAGTAGCCGTTGCTGCGTAGTGTGTCCAGCAGCGAGTCGTTGAA
>JADBJO010004189.1:65000-72500 GCA_016801955.1 Conus betulinus | reverse complement strand
GCATAAAGAGCATGTGACACGTTTTGTATCAACCTGATTAATGTCATAAAGCATTAGCGAGAAAAGTGTTGGAGCTATCACATTTCCTTGGGAGACACCCGTGTTAATAGTCTTAGAACTCTATAATATTCCACGTAGATTGACTTGAATAGTTCTGTCTGGCAACAATACCATTAACAACAAAACGAGACGACACTGAGTCCCTATTTCATGTGCTTTTTACAATACATACTGAATCGTAGGCTCAGTGAACATCAAAAAACGTTGCAAGGATTGAGTGACGCTTGGCTAGAGCTTTTCTTCACATGTGATGATAAAGAGGACAAATGTGGTCTGTAACTCCTCCTCCATCTTTCCTAAAACCAGCCTGAAATAAAGGCAAGACTACAATTTTTTTTCTATAATGAAAGTTTCTATTCTGTTTTTCACAATTCTTTTAAAACTGTTTCCGATGAGATATTAAAGAGATGGATCAGAAACTGGAAGGTTGGGTTTCAGGTTTGCCTTTTTAAGGAGTGGGATAACAGTGGCTTTCTTCCAGTCTGTAGGGAGTATTGCAGGATTCCGGCGCATCTGAAGGAAACTCAACAATTTGGATGACATACCCTCTGGAAAAAAATGCTTTATCATATTAAGTATGTAGTAGGATCTGAACCTGTAGCGATCTTACCTGGTTTTATAGGACTGAGTGAAAAACAGAATCCTTGAATACTTGACTGTGGGTTTATGTATGAAGTGTTTTTACTTTCCTGAAAGGCTCAAAAGTTTTGGCATTTATCGTCAAACTGCTTTCTTTCGAATTTCTTCAGCTTAATTCAAATTCTCAGTTTATTCTTCGGAGCAGGAGTGTCCGCAAAGCAGTCAGGCTTTTCTTTTGTTCGTTCTCTAAGTTTTATTGCTCACATGTGTGAAACAGCCTAAGAGAGGTTGTATGAACAGTTATTTCTTTTATGTCTTACCATCATTTAGAAACGCCATGTGGATTTGTCGAAGAAGTCATGATCAAATCATCATTACACACCTTTTAGCAAGAGCTACAGCTGTAACACAATGAAAGGAGTCGTTGTGGATTTGCTGTGTAGTTTCTTTACTATTGAGAGCGAGTTTCAAAGTCAGGTGAGTGTAGGCGAAAATGGAAACTGATTTTCAAGAGAATTATGATCATTCCGCCGGACGAAAGGGACACACAAATCACAAGACAAAACACGACACGTTTCGACCTCTTTGGTCTTCTTCAGGCAAGGTAAACAACATTCAGGACAATGAACACAAAAAACGAATAATCACTTATCTTCTCAAATTCTTGCGTAAAGAAGATCAAAGAGGTTGTGTCTTATTTATCCTTTTTGTTCGGCGGAATAATTATAAATTATCTCTTTGAAATCTTTTGGGGGGTGACTATTCATCCAGTCTTAGAACGCTCCTATTTTCATTTCATGGATAATTCACAAGAGGAGAGCCACCAAAGGTTTGAGGCTCTCTTCAAACCGTTTTTAAACTTAACCTTAGAAATTACACATTTTGCTGCTCTTAGTGTTAGATTTAATACTTTCATATACTTAGTTTTCATGTTCTTCTGCTATTTCTAATTTTGACTGAAATTGAGCTCCAGAGAGCCATCAACTAAAGCGTGGACAAAAAGTCCCAGTGAGTTTAATCTTCGTTGTACTTTATGTCACCCAGTTATTTGATCTCGGGCCCTAGAACACACCCTCCAACACTGCCCTGCCCATGATGTTCTATGACGTCAAACCTGGTCAGAGGATGCAGAATTGCAGATGCAGCTTTGGGGCAGCCGTCACTAGTGTGGGTTCATCATCGCGTCAGGGAGGAAGATCTGGTGCAACAAAAAAAAAAACTGGATTGCAGAAGAAGAAGATTGTCGCACTGTGTAGAATTCTCCTTGTCCCTCTTGGTGGGCTGGGTCAGGAGAATTGGCTTCTAAGTAAGACATGTGATCTGATGATTTCAATGAGCCAGCCTGGACTCTGAGGTCATCTTCATGACTCTGCGGTTATATTTTCAGGACAACCCAGGTAAGAAACAGAGCGAGTTCCTGAACAATTCACACAGCGCCTGGAATTGGTTCATTTGTTGGTCAGAGAGAGAGACCAAACCTTCCACACGTCTGTTTGAAACGACATGCCCATTCTGTGTTCCAATCAACTGCAGCGAGTGCAATGACACACCGACATGCTTGTGGAACAAACGGTTTGTTTTCAAAAGTCTAAAACCCTGTAGGATTTCTTTTTTTTTAGGAAAGGTTGGTACTGTGAAAGATCATTTTCACAGCCCTTGAGTCACTGCTATGCTTATTTTCAATCTTTTGGCCATTTTTGCAGGAGTCATTCCTTGTCTAACATCATCGAGTGAAATATCAACAAGGATGGGTTTAATCACCCCTTCGGTATGCACTTCAGGATGGAGCAGCTGATAGTGACGCCAGCCAGATTTTTTTGTGTTTTTTAAGAACGATTTTTTTTAGAGTTATGATGATCAGCGGAAGTACAAACCGATCAATTACTTCTCGATGACAGCTGTTTCTGTTTAATAATGGGTACGATTGTATTGGTCCACAAACCTTCTGCTGAAAATTCCAACTCAAGTCAAAGTAGCAGAACTCTTTTTTAATGTCTTTCCAAAATAACTGTCAAATAAAAGGACGCTTTGATCTGCCTGTCACAAGGCGATGTCGGTGACGACTTTGCTGTTGCTGAGGATGATGGAGACAGAGAGGAGGACACACTGGACAGCCCCAGCTGTCTGACAGTGTGGACACCTGGACAGCCCCCAGCTGTCTGACAGTGAGGAAGACACCTGGACAGCCCCAGCTGTCTGACAGTGTGAGGACACCTGGACAGCCCCAGCTGTCTGACAGTGAGGACACCTGGACAGCCCCAGCTGTCTGACAGTGAGGACACCTGGACAGCCCCAGCTGTCTGACAGTGAGGACACCTGGACAGCCCCAGCTGTCTGTCTGACAGTGAGGAGAACACCTGGACAGCCCCAGCTGTCTGACAGTGAGAACACCTGGACAGCCCCAGCTGTCTGACAGTGAGGAGAACACCTGGACAGGCCCAGCTGTCTGACAGTGAGGACACCTGGACAGGCCCAGCTGTCTGACAGTGAGGAGGACACCTGGACAGCCCCAGCTGTCTGACAGTGAGGAGAACACCTGGACAGCCCCAGCTGTCTGCCTGTCGTCATGTTTCATCACTTCTGAAGTCATCACATAAAGATTTTTTAGTCGACTGACAAGATGATTTGTTTTCTTCCAATGTGTTGGAATGTCTTTCTCTAATAGCAGTTCTTTTAAATGGGACACTTACAGATCATTCACCAAACCTGGGGTGGTCTTTTAAGTTTTGAAAGGTTTGCTGATGTACCATCGCTGATATGACCAGAAAATGGGGGAGGGGGGAGGGGACAGAAAGCAGGGAGGAGAGAGAGAGAGAGAGAGAGAGAGAGAGAGAGAGAGAGAGAGAGAGAGAGAGAGAGAGAGAGAGAGAAGAAGAAGAAGAAGAAGAAGAAGAAGAGATGATGATGATGATGATGATGATGATGATGATGATGATGATGATGATGATGATGATGATGATGTTGTTAGGGAAAGATGTTGAGTATAAAGATGGGAGGGTAGAAAAAAGGGGTGCGATGGTAAGGACGACCACACACACACACACACACACACACACACACACACACACACACACACACGCACACGCGCACACACACACACACACACACACACACACACACACACACACACACACACACACACACACACACACACATCAAGAGCTTGGATGTTTTTAAAGGCTGCAGAGTTCAAACAAACTTGCCTCCCTTGCCCTACTCTTGGGCCCCCTTCTGGAAAAAAAATCAAAATGCGCTTTAAAGAAAACGTCGATCCAAACGAGAAACGGTGCAGCTTTGGTAAAAGCAAAATGCAGGTGTAAAGAAATCAAAACGAGAGGAATCGGAGCTTTGGCAACAGAAATGCGCACATTTAATCCAACTGACCTTTATGCAGACAAAAAGGCATAGGCTTCATAGAACTAGGTGGGTAAAATGTTAATACACTCGGATGAAAATTACACTGGCCTCAGATGTTCAATTCATTTTTGCAGGTGTCAGGCGCGAAGGCAACAAAAACTGTGCATTTTATACCGGCATTTTTTTTTTCACGAGAATTCATCGCTGTCATTTACGCAGTTATGTTGTTCAGTCTTCACAGATATTTGAATGTCATGTGTCTTACGTCTGACTCAAATTCTGGGGCGATGTGTGAACAGTATAAGCTAAGCTCATTGCCAGTCCCCCACCAAAAAACTTCCCCCTACTCTTCATTCTTACACTCCTCACCCCACCTCTCGCGTTCGCCCGTCTTTTGTGTCTGCCTAAAACCCGCCATTTTCACTTTGGGGTTTTGATTGGGGTTTTGATTCGTGTTGTTAGTGACTTGTTCGCTGAAAACGCTGTCATCATCTGTACATGACTGATTGATGTGCTGTCAGAGTTGTCCACACACTGAACGGTCTGTTCTGTCATTGATGTGCTGTCACAGGTGTTGTCCACACACTGAACGTTCTGTTCTGTGATTGATGTGCTGTCAGAGGTGTTGTCCACACACTGAACGTTCTGTTCTGTGATTGATGTGCTGTCACAGGTGTTGTCCACACACTGAACGTTCTGTTCTGTGACAGGCTGATTCCAACGATGGCCGTGACAGTCAGCAAAGTGAGAAGGATCAGTGAGCACCATTGCGGTCTGAGTGTTCGACTCTCGGGCTGCAGATGATGGCCGAATAAGGAAGATGGCCTAACCGTTGTCATCACTTTTTATCATCACCATCATCATCATCATCATCATCATCATCATCATCATCATCATCATCGTCATCATCACACAGTCTCTCTCTCTCTCTCTCTCTCTCTCTCTCTCTCTCTCTCTCTCTCTCTCTCTCTCTCTCTCTCTCTCTCTCTCTCTCTGTGTTGCTGTTTCCCTGTGAGACAGTGCTTTGGTTCTCTGTATGTCATAGCTGGCCATTTAGGCTCACGTTTGGTGATCTTTTGTTTGTCTTTAACTTCATTATTCCTAGATATATCGATACTGGGAATCATGTTTGCAATGTATTACACATTTTTCGTTTCATAAATTCTTGACGCTGCATTAATGATAGCCCCCATTGACATGAAGACAGTATTTTGTCGTTGTCAATAAAACGATTCTGAAGCGTTTGAAGCGTCTCTCTCTCTCTCTCTCTCTCTCTCTCTCTCTCTCTCTCTCTCTCTCTCTCTCTCTCTCTCTCTCTCTCTCTCTCTCACACACACACACACACACACACACACACACACACACACACACACCACACACACACACACACACACACACACACACACACACACACACACACACACACGCACGCACGCACCAACACACTCACACACACACACACACACACACACACACACACACACACACACACACACACACACACACACACACAACACACACACACACACACACACACACACACACACACACACACACACACACACACACACACACACACACACACACACACACACACACACACACGGCCCACCAAAACAGGATGAGAGCATATATTTTATTTCGTTTACATACGCATGTGAAGAAAAAAAAAAAAAACAAAGGAAAGTTTAGAAAGAAAGGAACATGGAAAGCAAAGCCCCCCCCCCCCCCCCCCCCCCCCCCCCCCCCCCCCCCAACGTGTCCCGAGTCTCTCTGCTCTGCGTCATGAACCAGACAACAGAACGAGACAGGAGAGGCAGCGGGCAGGAACAGTGGCCCGGGGGTGGTGATGGGGGTGGGCGGGGGAAGGGGAAGGGGGAGGTAAAGGGAGGCTAGGGTAGTTGGCCACACGCTACAATTAGGATTTTGCACTCAAACACTTTATCATCCATATAAGCATTTGAGGCCTACCACAATAAGTTTGGGCCGTCATTTAATCTTAAACTGATAATTCATCAAAAGAATAATTCCCCATCAATTTCCCTTGTTTGGGTGGATTTCCATCGATGACATCACATAATCTTCAAATCCATGACCTTTCCCTTAGCTGTCGTCATATGTCAGGCCTTTGCACTCACCCGTGACCCTGTCTTTGCTCCAGGTGGAAGCCCCCAAACTGTCCCGTTCCTTTGACTTTAATCTGTCAGCCTGGAACCACCACTTGCACCTTGATGGCCATGTGAAAAAAAAGAATGAAAATCAACTTCCAGACACACTAAGAAATTCTCAAAACAAATCTGATTGCGCCAGTCTATAAAATACTCGACTCCTTAAGCAAGACCTTGGCGCAGTAATCTGTGGTGTGCAGCTTGAAGTCGTCATTTCCGCTCTGCGTTGGCTCCTCGACTTCCTGCCGGCTGACGCCGTCTGTCTGGCTTCCTGTCCAGTGTTCCTCTGCCTCCCATTCCATCTGTTGACACCATCTGTCTGGCTTTCACCCATTTCCATCTGTTGACACTATCTGTCTGGCTTTCACCCATTCCATCTGTTGACACCACCTGTCTGTCTTTCACCCATTCCATCTGTTGACACCATCTGTCTGGCTTTCACCCATTCCATCTGTTGACACCATCTGTCTGGCTTTCACCCATTCCATCTGTTGACACCATCTGTCTGGCTTTCACCCATTCCATCTGTTGACACCATCTGTCTGGCTTTCACCCATTCCATCTGTTGACACCATCTGTCTGGCTTTCACCCATTCCATCTGTTGACACCATCTGTCTGACTTTCACCCATTCCATCTGTCAATAATCAGGACAACTGTAGATTCCTTGTTTACCTGGCCGTCCATCCTACATGTCCTTGACCTTCTCTCCCGCGTTTAGTTGACCTTTCACCCCATATTATCATCTCACATTTTCCCCACTTTTCATCTGATGTTGCTCTATTCTTTCATTCGTCAATAAGTGGCCTTCCATCCCACATTCCCCCTTGCCTTCCATCCCACATTCCCCTACCTTCCATCTCACATTCCCCTACCTTCCATCCCACATTCCCTTGCTTTCCATCCAACATTCCCCTTGCCTTCCATCCCACATTCCCCTAGCCTTCCATCCCACATTCCCCTACCTTCCATCTCACATTCCCCTAGCCTTCCATCCCACATTCCCCCTTGCCTTCCATCCCACATTCCCCTACCTTCCATCTCACATTCCCCTAGCCTTCCATCCCACATTCCCCTACCTTCCATCCCACATTCCCCTACCTTCCATTCAACATTCCCCTACTTTCCATTCCTACATTCCCCTAGCCTTCCATTCCACATTCCCCTACCTTCCAGCCCCATTCCCCTTGCCTTCCATTCCACATTCCCCTCCCCCTTGCCTTCCATTCCACATTCCCCTTGCCTTCCATTCCAA
Source organism: Conus betulinus (assembly GCA_016801955.1). Taxonomy (NCBI): domain Eukaryota; kingdom Metazoa; phylum Mollusca; class Gastropoda; order Neogastropoda; family Conidae; genus Conus; species Conus betulinus. The sequence continues at coordinate 65,082 of JADBJO010004189.1, read as the reverse complement.
CTTCCTTCCAAATTCCCTAGCCTTCCATCCCACATCCCCCTAGCCTTCCATTCCACATTCCCCTACCTTCCAACCCACATTC
>JADBJO010004189.1:52500-55000 GCA_016801955.1 Conus betulinus | reverse complement strand
CACTTTCAGTAACTAATTCAGGATTCAGGAGTTTATGCTTGGCTCTCTCTCTCTCTCTCTCTCTCTCTCTCTCTCTCTCTCTCTCCTCTCTCTCGCTCTCTCTCTCTCTCTCTCTCTCTCTCTCTCTCTCTCTCTCTCTGTTGTTACCATAAGAGACATCATTCTCACGTAAAAACCAGTTTTGTGCTTGCGCGCGCGCGCGTGTGCGCGCACGCATGTGTGTGTGTATACATACATACATACAGACATAATACATACATATATATAGATAGATAGATAGATAGATAGATAGATAGATAGATAGATAGATAGATAGATAGATAGATAGAAAGATAGCTATTTATCAATGTATGTGTGTATGTGTGTGTGTGTGTGTGTGTGTGTGTGTGTGTGTGTGTGTGTGTGTGTGTGTGTGTGTGTGTGTGTGTGTGTGTGTGTGTGTGTGTGTGTGTGTGTGTGTGTGCGTGTGCGTGTGTTAGCGTGTGCTCGGTGTAAGCGTATATGTTGACAATAAAAAAAAAAAAAAAAAAAAAAACCTTTGAAAGAAACTCGTGCATTCAGCTTCCAGTGAAAACATCTGATAGTATCGTTCTAAAATTCTATTCCTAAGATGTCTGAACAATGTCACCTGTGTGCTCTATTGCATCATGAATTGTACGCTGGCTTTATTGGAATTACAGGTGGTTGCTTCCCTTGGCTGGTTATTGATTTTCATTTCCCACACAGCACTATGAACAGAAAACACACCATCTGTGAACAGAGATTAACCAAACTAGGCGCACTGGGTATGAGTATGAGCATTTGAGGTAACGACAATTTCAATCAGTCATTCAAATATTTTAACTATGGAGTTTGAACTAATGGACGCATGCGGTTTTGTACACACCATAAACGGAAATACTGCGTTATATGCAAAATTATGTCGAGGTAATTATAATATCAGATACACATTAAATAGAATATATTAATCAAATGTCATCTCATGCAGATTCTACATAATATGTTATATCATGGATATGGCGCATACATATATACATGATTATACACTACAAACATATACATATGCAGTTCAGATACTGTACATAATCAACAGGGGGTGGCAGTCCCCTTCCCCTCCCCTCCCTCCCCCACCCCTACCCTATCTACGTCAAAAAACACATCCAGTTGTCTGGCTCCTCGTTACTTCCGGTTACTTCCCATCGATCCTTGCGGCAGATGGCGCCATGAAGTAGGCGTAATCCCACAATTCGTAGCTCCTTTTGCATAATCACATGGTTCATATCTCGTTTCCCAAATCTCTAGTATTTCCGAATGGACAATCTCACGCTTTCAGTTCCTCACAAGGTAGGTAAGAGTATGTCTACCAACACACGTTTGAATGTCGTAATGGCACGTGAATAACTGTTTGTCAGTAATGTCGCGAGTAGAAATTGAAAATCTTAAAAGAAGCCATAAATCTTAATCAATATGAAGGCTTCGCTTACAAACCTGCCATCGGCTCAAAAATTAATCTTGCCAGTAGACGAAGCGCAAATGCATTTCTTTCTTTCACGACCAAAAATCGTATTCAGAATATGAGGTGGGGAGTGGGGGCTGAATATGAGACTTTTTCTTATTGTACGGCCATGAAATATAAACATAAAGTGTGTGTGAATCAGCTGGGCTCACAAGTCCTTCTCACGACTGACGATGTGTTGTAGTGCTGACAAGTACCTCCTCAGAGCTGGTCAGTGATCTGACGTTGGTCATTATGGTCAGCCATACAATCATAGCTGGTCAGCGATCTGACTGTGTTCATTATGTCAGCCATACAACCTCGTCCTGTACAACGACAGTGTCATTTAGAAGTCAGCAGGATACAGGAAGAAAGCTGATTTCAACCCAAGCACAGCTTGATACGCTTACAACATTGCACTTTGGAGAGAGATTTAGACAACTGGAGAAATCGATGCCTCTCTCTCTCTCTCTCTCTCTCTCTCTCTCTCTCTCTCTCTCTCTCTCTCTCTCTCTCTCTCTCTCTCTCTCTCTCAGAACGGACCAAGGGACCTGGAAATCCATCGTACTTATGGAGAACGAAGTCACTCTAAATCTCTCTTGCTCATCCTTTAACTTCAGCAAATGTAAGATGAATATTAATTATCATCTTTAGAGTTAAAAACGAACAGAAATATTCAATGCCTCAATGGATCATTCAGTTTGAATCCAGTGACTTATTCCGAGCTTCAGCATACTTCCATCTTTGCCTTTACAGGGGAAGCCAGACGACTATCTGGAGTTCACAGTGTTGAAAACGATAGAGATACGGGACAGATGTGGTTTATGACTCGAAAAGAATAATGGGAGAAAAAAAACAAACAAGCAGACTCATCTCCCTCTTATGCCTCAAGTACCATCGCTGTAATCTCCATATAGTTTTTTTGGTTTTTTGTTCTAAAACAGGAATCACAGAAACAGGTCAAACCTCGCACAGTGAATTCTATGAGGTCATTTTCTGTTCACC
>JADBJO010004189.1:32500-45000 GCA_016801955.1 Conus betulinus | reverse complement strand
AGGAAGCTGCAAAGAAGGCGCTTCCTCAAGGTGCGGAGTGTACAGGTCAGGCCTATCTGGGGGCATACTGTTTCACTGAGTTCTCTCCTCTTGCAGGGCAGGGACATAAACCTTCCCTGTCATGATACGGCGCTTAACATATGTGGCAGACGATAGATATGAAACTGACACGTTTGCACTTTATTCTCCCCCCCCCCCCCCCCCCCATGTTCCTTCCCCTCTTTTCCTCCTCATTCCGCTCTCCCCACCCTCCTCCTCCTCCTCCGCGTAAACGCGCCGACACTGGTGAGAAATTGGAGCGCGTGATAGTCATCTGAGGTGTTCAAGGGAAATAAATCGGCGCCTGTCTCCTTCGCTCATACGACCCAGAGCCTGGGGCAGCAATGGTCTGTTACACCAATTTCACAACACTAGCCTGTGATGACCATCTGTTCAAAGATCACCAGATCGTTGTTGCTGTCCTCTCGTGACAATACACCACCGGTCTTTGTGTTGAGATAGGGTACTTTCTTTTTAAAGTTTCGTCTTGTGGTTATTGCTATGTAACAGAGATCAATTTTTGCAGCTTCCCCCAAGTTTGTTTTTTCTTTTTTTCTGATGTCTTCTGTCAGCCAGAGAGAGAGAGAGAGAGAGAGAGAGAGAGAGAGAGAGAGAGAGAGAGAGAGAGAGAGACCTTTTCCTTCCATTCTTCCTCCCTTTTTTTCTTTCTGTCTTTCTTTCTTTTCTTCTCTTGTCTTTCGTCCCTTTCTTCTTTTTTTTAATTCAGTATCTTGTAAGGACTTTAAGTTTCGAAAAGGAATAGGACGTTGGGGGTGGCATGGGGGTGTAATGAGGGAGAGGAAAGCTGTCATCTGTCTGTCTGTCTGTTTGTCTGTCTGTCTGTTTGTCTGTCTGTCTGTCTGTCTGAAGCTAAGAATTCACATTCTCTCTCTCTCTCTCTCTCTCTCTCTCTCTCTCTCTCTCTCTCTCTCTCTCTCTCTCTCTCTCTCTCTCTCTTCTCTCTCTCTCTCTCTCTCAAATGAGTCTACGTAAAAAAAAAAAAGTTGTTATCGTCGAGTATGTCAACATATAAATTTGTATGACCTCATGCTGGGGGTTATGAAGCTAAGAAATAACATCTCTCTCTCTCTCTCTCTCTCTCTCTCTCTCTCTCTCTCTCTCTCTCTCTCTCTCTCTCTCTTGGGGGAAGGGTGTGGGCAATACGAAGGCACGAATAATTGCCGATGGTATAACAATTACAATACACATAGTTCTACCCCTGCTCCTGTCCACACACACAGCAAGAAAGAACAATGCCAATACATGCATGCTAGTTTGGTGAGACAATGCGTAATAAAAGTCAACTCGCATGTCCAGTAGCATACTGACCAACACCATGCACACAACGATGATCAAAGTCTGGACAACAACTCAAAAAGCAAGCACCCTACCCTCATCCCCACCCCCACCCCTCACCTGCCTATCTTCCCTCAAAGAAAGATTAGTCCCTGCCATTTTCCAGTTAGAACCATTCGACTTGCCCGAAGAAAATCTACATTTTAGCAGTGATACACATTAACAGTATACTCTCCTAACCAAGTATTCCATGTCTTGGTTTAAAATCAGTCCAGTGTTCAATCCGAAGATGGCTGCTTACTTAAATTTGGCATTCCTAAACAGCGCGGGATTTTGTGGAAGGTACAGAAGCGTTGTGTTATATTTCAGTGTAAAGACAAAAACGAAACAAAATAGCGACTTCTGGTATACAAAGAGACTTGTTGCGACCGACAGAAATAAAATGAAATGTGAAGTGAATGAAAAAAAGACTCCTTTGCGTGCACGCACACAAAACATCAAATTAACTGAGCAAAATAGAATTAAAAAGTTTACTTAAGCAGTCTCTTCTGGCATATATAGAAGGGCAACTTTGGGAAAATCAAGTAATGAAATAAATAACAAACATCAACACATTACAACTTTTTGCACACAAAGCAGGCACAAATGAACAGCTGAAATAAAGAGAAAAGCTAAACAAAACAGAGAAAACTGATCACATTCTTAATGCACACCTCTATAGCAAGAACCAAAAACACACCCTATCAAGAGCTGCAAGAAAGAATGGTGAACAACAAATGTACAATTGTATACTGCTGGCTAGTTCAACACCACCAAGCCAAGTGCTTTCCATAAAATGACACAAGCAATGTGTTTTCCATAAAAAGGGACAAGCAATGTGCTTCCACAAATGGAACAAACAATGTGTTTCTTTAACATGGGACAAGCAATGTATTTTCCTTAACATGGGACAAGCAATGTGTTTTCCATAAAAATGGAGAAGCCGTGTGTTTTTTCCTTAAAATGGGACAAGCAGTGCGTTTTCCCAAGAAATGGGACAAGCAATGTGTTTTCCATAAAATGGGACAAGCAATGCATTTTCCTTAAAATGGACAAGCAATGCTTTCCATAAATGGGCAAGCAATGTGTTTTCAATAAATGGGACAAGCAATGTGTTTTCTATAAATGGGACAAGCAATGTGTTTGCTAAAAAAAAAAAAAAAAAAAATGGGACAAGCAATGTGTTTTCCATAAAATGGGACAAGCAATGTTTTTCCATTTTTTTTGCATAAAATGGGAAAATGGGGAAAAAGGGGACAAGCAATGTATTTTCTATAAAACGGGACAAGCAACTTGTTTTCTATGAAATCGGACAAGCGATGTGTTTTATATAAATTGGGACAAACGATGTGCTTTCTATAAATTGGGAAAAGCGATGTGTTTTCTATTTGGAACAAGCAATGTGATTTCTATTAAAAAAAAAATAGGACAAGCATTTTTTTTTTTTTTGTAATGGGACAAACAGTGTGTTTCTGTAAATATGACAAGCAATGTGTTTTCATAAATGGAACAAGCAGTGTGTTTTATATTAAATGGGACAGGCAATATGTTTTCTATAAAATGGGATAAGCAATGTGTTTTCCATAAAATGGGACGAGCAATGTGTTTCTATAAATAGTATAAGCAACATGTCTTCCATAGAATGGGAAAAGCGCCCCCCCCCCCTCCTAAAATGGGAACAAACAATGTGTCATTCATAAAAATGGGGCAAGTAACTTGTTTTCCTTACAATGGGACAAGCAAAGCGTTTTACATAAACTGGGACAAGCAATGTGTTTTCGATAAAATGGGACAAGCAATGTGTTTTCCTTAAAATGGGACAAGCAATATGTTTTCTACAAAATGGGACAAGCGATGTGTTGTCTGCAGAACTGTACAAGCAATGTGCTTTCTACGAATTCAGGGCCAAGCCTTGTGGTTTCAGAGCTTTCAGGAACAGCAATGAGGCTCTGAGGTAAAAATGGAAAAACAGACACCAAAGGGATCATGGCACCGCACACTGACAATTCCCAGAGCTGCCATCAGCACTAAAAGGATCATGCACTAGCACAACAGGGCGCAAAGGGGGAGGGGGAGGGGGAAGGGGGTCTCCAAAAAACAATTAACAAACCTGAGATGCTAACTATAGCAAACGTAATAATCAACAGAGTGTATCTTAAATGTACAGTCATTATTTAACATAAATATACGTAACATACTTTGTACAAGTCTACACAGATCTGGCATTGCCTGACCCCAGCTCTAACGAAACAAGACCGACAGTTTCTGACCGACTATAAGGGGCAGCATAGTCATTGTTTACTGATTCCCTCCCTTGGTTTTCGCGCTGGCTTCTTTTCTTTATCTAGGGCGGGTCTCTCTGCCTCTTTGCCCTTTTCCGCCTTTCTGACCAGTTTCGTGTCCTTCCCCTTGTCCACTACTGCCTTGCTGGCTGCTTTACTATCCCTCTCCTTCAAACCCTTCTCCTTTCCTGCCAGCTTCTTTTCTTTGAGGGCAGCTGAAGGCGCTTTCTCGCTGCTACTACTACTACTACTGACCGGCTTCGCTTTCTCTTTGCTTTTCGATTTTACCGCGGCCTTGGGTTGTTCCCTGGCCTTACTCGTGGGCTGCGGTTGTCGTTGCAGCACAAGCTTTGCCCCCCGCCTTACCTTTGTCCTTGTGCTCCTTCTCCTTCTCCTTCTTCTCCAGCACCTCCTCCACGTTGTCCTGCTGGATGGAGAAGATCCTCTGCCGCACGTACACGAAAGGCCGGGCTTTCTTCGGCGCCGGGGGAGATTTGCTGGGGTCAGGGAGGGGAGGGTAGTGGTGAGGAGGCTGGGGAGGGGATGGAGGGGCGGCGGAGGCCGAAGAATCCTCTTTGCTGGCAGGGTCGGTGGTAGAGGAGGAGGGGGTCGTGGGCTGGCAGGACTCGAAACGGGCGAAGAAGGTTTGGGTGACTCCACGCCTTGAGATGAGGACTTGGGGGCTGTCTTGCTTTTGGCTCCCTGTCCAGACTGAGGCTTGGGCTGCTTCTTCTGAACCTTTGGTGATGGCAGCACCTGTGGCTTCTCTTGGTGATGGGAGTCGGGGTCTGGTCTGGGGGTGTCTTTTTCTCCCGGCTGCTGCTGCTCCGGTCCTTCTTTTTCTTCTTCACAGACAGCAGTCTCTGCATGAAGCCTTTCTTCTCCTTCTTCTGCTTCGACAGACTCTCCGAGGAAGAACTGATGGCCTGAGCAGGAGTGGCTGCCAAGGCAGTGGACGCTGAACAAATGGAACTGTCATCACCGTCACCCTCCACGTTGGTAGACGTCGTGTCTGCTGAACTGTTCTTTGCCAGGTCACCAGGGGTATCACAAACACATGGCTCGTTGGAAGGCGTGTGAGGCTGGCATGACGCCATGGCAGAATCGACGTTGGTGAGGGGCTCCACAGAATCCAGGGAAGGGAAGGAGGAGTCCGAACAGGAAGAGGGGGTGTTGGTTTCCGTGATGGAGGGGAGTGAGGGCAGCTGCTGGACCTTCTGGGAGGAGCACGTGGACACGGTGTCCGAATCGGGTCCCGAGTCAGATGAGGTGTCAGTCGTCATAACGCAGCCTGGTGCAGGTGTTGGCTTCTGGCTCACCGGGATCTTGCTGGGAGACGTCCTGGGCGAGGTCGCTCCGGATTTCCGCAGCAAGGTCTGCGTGGGCACGGTGGCTATCCTTCCTGGGGCGGAGTTGTACCTGAGCAAAGGGAGGCGACTGGGTGGGGTGACCTGGCTGCCCATCTTCACCTTGTTCTGTCTGTCCAGGGAACCCTGGCGGGGCAGACTCCTGCTAGCATAACTGCTGAGGTCACCTGGGGTGACTGGCGTCCGCGGCTTCAGCGTGGTGATAGGCTGAGCCTTCCGCACTGGGGAAGGGTCTTTAGGTTTCAGCACCACGCCTGTGTCCACCAGGAACCTCTGCATCTGCCGTTGTCTGTGCTGCTCGTCCACAGTGCTTTCCATGAGGCTCTGCATGGGTTGGTTCTCTTTGCGGTGGATCTTGGGGGAGGGAGGCGGTTTGGCTAAAAGTGGTGGATGCAGGGCCTCGTTCTGCTTCAGGGGTGGAGACGACTGTTCGTTCACCCCCTCACTGTCCAGAGCCTTCCTGGTCGTCGGACTGTTCAGGCGTTCGGAGACGTTGCGAAGTTTGGAGATGCACTCTGTGATGCGCCCATCCACCAATGTGGAGTCCGTCTCCACGGCAACGTCTCGGAGCTCTGTCCTGTGGGTCATGGTCAGTTTGTTGTCCACCTGCTTCTGCCCAGAACTGCCCTCCGTCTTGGAACGCGCGTACGAAACAGTGCTGGTAGCTTTATCCATCTTGGTGACGAAAAAGGTCATGGTTCCCTTGGAGAACAGGTGGTGAGCAGGGGTGGAGGTTTCCTTTTCGAAAGTGACTCTGGGCAGCGTGTTGACCCCGATGCTGCTGAGCTGTATGGAGAAGTCCTCCTCGTGGCGAATCACCGGGGAGGTCTCCTCCATGGAGGTCTCGCCACCTGACACTGGCTGCAAGGTCTGCGTGCCCACTTCTGCGTAGTCCAGGACCTCCGTCAGCGTCTCTCCATCCACCATGGGCACACGGGACTCCTCCAGGTCCGAGTCCGACACCAACTCAAAGTTGGCTTCTGGGATCACAATCAGCTCGTCCACGTCGATGTCGCTCAGGAGGCCGATGTAGGGAAGGGATTCCGTGGACGTGGCTGCATCCTGAGACTCCATCGCTAAAAAAGGCCTGGCTGCTGGATCGTCGTCAAACTCCAGGGACGTGGCTACGTTCTTGTCATAGAGTGGCGCCGTGCAGGTTTGAACCCCCGTGGTGGACAGGCCAGGGGTGGAGGCCTGGCAGGACAGGGCCATGGTGGCCACGTCATGGGTGTCTGGGGGTGTGGGGTCCGTGGAGGTGTCGGTGAAGGTCTTCGTCAGCCCCAGCTGCTCCAGCTTGTCTGGGTGCCGGCAGAGCAGACACTCCGTGTAGCTGAAAGAAGTCTGCACCTCCTTCACCCGCCGTCTGTGCCTCACCGTGTTCACCTCCTTGTCCACGAGCCCGGGGATCACACACTGGCTCTCACTGTCCTTCACTTCTTTAGGAGACGAAAGAGGAGGGGGAGGAGGTTCCCCTGACGACTGCTCCGTCATGCAGCTCCCTTCGCTGACCTCCGCACGGCACATGGTGGTGCCCTCGTGCTCCATGCTCACCTCCACCTCGGTCTGCGCGTCACACAGCATGGCGCGGTCCGTCATGGTCTCGCTGTCGCTCACCACCAGGCTGGTCTCCACACCGCACTCCCTCAGCGTCTTCACCTCGGTGTAGGTGGCCTGGTCCATGAGGGTGACGGGCAGGGTGGCCACGCCCACCTCCATGACTGCGGGGCGGGGCGGGGTGACGCCTGTGCTGATGGTCTGAGGCTGCGGAGTGTGGGGGTCCAGGATTCCACGGTTCGCACGGTGGGCGTGGCGGTCTCTTTGTCTGTCACCTGTCAACACAGAGTCTGCGCTGGATGAACGCCGCGCGTCTGCCGTGAGGAGAGAGCATGCATGGCGCACTTGGCGTGTGACTGTGAACATTGAACGAGCAGATAAGTGAAGAATCTGAGATCGGTCTGCAAGATTAGCTGAGTGTTGGAGTGCTTGGACGTGCTTTCCGGCTTCTGGTTGTCCTTGATCTTATCGCGTCATGCGTCAGGACCCGTGGCGCAACATGCCGTGGTCTGGGTAGGCAAGGTTATCATCAGAACTGGTGACCCGCAGTCTCTGTGCTGCTTCAGGTGCACCTCTTCTCTTCACATCTCTGTTGGTTGGTCTGTGTATTTTCAGGGTGTAGCTGCCCGCACACTCAAATTTACCTGCTAGCTTTCTGCTAGATAGCGTTTTGTTGCTGTTGCGCGTGTCTGATTGATGTAGGGAAGTTGGATGCTCCGACAAGATTGACTGACGATGAATTGCCAGGGCCAAAGGAGAGAACTACAGACAGGCAGTGAGACAGAGAGAATGAGATGTATGGGGGGACAAAGAGATTAGATTAGTATTAACTACAAGATAGAAAGAAAAACATGAGTGTGTGCTCACATGCATATGTGCGCACGAGTACCATGCGTTTGAGAGAGACAGACAGACAGACAGAGACAGAGAGAGGGTGGGAGGGGGGTGGTAGTCCATGCACACGTGGAGGTGCTTTTAGTGTCTCCTTTGGGTGAGTAGTTTTACTTCCGGTCCAGAATCCCCCTGTGCACCCCTCTCTATCCTCTCCCCCTCCCCTCCCTCTTCCACATCAAATTTGGATGCAATGTGCTTTGATGTGATTGATCACCTGGAGTGTGGATCAGCAGAGAATGCCAACACAAGACAAAAGGTATTTCAAAGTGAGGTCAATGATGGCGAGAATTAAAACACAATTTAAAAGCAGTTTAGAGTAACTCCGCCTGGTTAATACTGACAAACAAATCACAAGACAAAACACGACGACGCGTTTCGATCTCTTAGGTCTTCTTTAGGCAAGACAAACAACAATTAAGGCAATGAAAACGAAGAAGAAGGAGCAATCACTTTTCTTCTTGCTTATTTTGCCTGGAGAAGACCTAAAAGGTGAAAACTCATTAGGTCTTGCCTTGTAATTTGTTTGTCCATGTTAAACAGCAGAGTGACTTTAAATTCCTTTAAAAAAATTCTCACAAGAAAGAAAGCGGCGACCGAGCTGCCGGCCGCGCCATCCTACCTGCAGGAGCGAAAGGGTGTCGGTGCTGGCCGACCTGCTGCACAGCATGCGGACGTTGGGGCCGACGGCTCTGGTCACGCACTTGGCTGACCCGGTCTCCGTGGCCTTGTCCGCCATGGATGGTGCCGACAGGTCCGTCGTCACCACGGGCACCGAGGACATGGACAAGGGACGAGCCGAACACGCTGAAGACTTGCCCGTTTTGTGAACAGGCTGAGAGGAGGGGGTGTTGTTGCTGGGGGAGGAAGGGGTGTGGAGCAGCTGGGGCAGGGACGGGTGGTGCCAGGAGAGGGTCTGGCATGGTGGCTTTGGTGGAGACGCTGGGCGTGGTCTGGCAGGGTCGGTGCACGCTTTTGGGGCCCACAGTGTTGGTGCAGGCCACCACGCCCATTGGCCTCATCTGCACGGCGAAGTCACAGGTCTGGGGTCTGCGACGTCAGTGTCGCCGCGTCTGACGTCGACGAACTTCCTGTGGACGTGGCGCGTTCTGACGTCACCACAGCCTCGGTCCACGTCATCCTGCTTTCGTGCAGGACTTGTGGCATGGCGGTTTTTCCGCGTCCACGGACTCCACCAGCAGGGTGGTGTGCTCTTGCTGAGCTGGTTCTCTGGTCAGTGCCTGACGCTGTGGACACCACTCTAGGTCCACGGGTCTGGATGTACACCGTCCTCCTCTCCACCTCTGGGGACACCATCATCCCCACACTGGATGACGTCACTTCATCCGGTGACGTCGTTTTGTCCACCATGTCGGGCACGACCTTGACCTTGAACGTGGTCATGACGCCGGCGTGGCACTTAGCAGCGGGACGAGTGACGGAATCTTTTGGGGGGAGGGGGGTGGCGGTGACGGTGGTGGCTCGGCTGACGGGGGGTCGGGGGCAGTGGGCGGAGCCTGGCGTCAGACACACGGAGCGCCGCAGCTCCCCCTCACTGACAAACCTCTCCCCGTCCTTCTCTGCGCTCTGCAGCAGGGAGGAGATGTCCGTCTGGATCTTGCGGCTCCGGATCTTGACGGACGGCGTGCCGGAGGTGGCGGAGCTTGCTGCACTGCCCGTCTCTGCCAGCAGGTCAGGTCGGTGACTGTCCGAAGCCTGCACGCCTCCGGAGCTCCCTCCACCCGCGCCACACAGAGCGCTGAGGGTCTGGGTGGGGTCGCTGGACAGACTGAGGGAGATGTCCGTAGACACCTCCACGTCCTGCGTCTGCTTGATGACGGTGTGCGGGGTCTCCGCCCGCCGACCGACCTCTCGGGGAGGGCCAGCTGGTGGTGAGGACGTCCTGGTCGTGGGCCTTGTGTCTGAGGAAGGCGGCGGCGATGGCGGCGCCGGTGTTGGGTAGGAGCTGCCCCCATGAAGCGGCGTGGCCCAGGTGGCTGTCCCTCAGGCAGCTCTCCTCCGTCTGCGTCTTCAACGTCCTCACCTCCTGCTTCTCCGTCATGGTGCCCAGTGCACGGTTTCCGTTGTGTGGATGGTGCTGTTGTCGTCTGTTCTCGTTGTTGTTGTTGTTGTTGTGGATGACGTCCTCGCCGTGCCTGCTGTCTGTTCTTTCTTCTAACGATTTGACTGGAGCTGGGTGGGTTTGCATGGATGTGTGCGAGGCGTTGATCCCTGAAGAGTTGGTGCCGACCTGGGAGGCCGTGGTGGTGATGATATGGCCGTTGGGAAACGGTCCGTCGTTGACCGCTCTGTCGTGAGTGGAGGTCGGCAGTGCGCGGCGCTGGCCCCTTTCTTCTCCACGTCTCTGTGCCGTTTGTGGGCCCGCGCCTCCTCCGCCTCTTTCCGCTTCCGGTCTATACACTCTACGCAGGGCTTGCCGCTCTCCTTGCCGGCGTCACAGTTGGGGAGGGAGGTGGCGGACAGCACCTCGCCGGCCCACGCCGTTGGTCAGGACCTTGCCCACCCCCACCTTCCCGCCCTCTTTCTCCTCCTCCTCCTCCTCCCCCAGGAAGGCGCACCTCCCCGAGTCTGACCTCGCCGGGGACGAACTTGACGTCAAGGTGCTGAAGGTCGGGCGGTTCTGGCGGCAGATCGGCCTGCAGGAGGTGGTCCATCTTGCCCTGGATCTGCTTCTTGAGGAGCAGCATCTCCACGCCCCTGTCCCTCATGACGATCTCGGTGAGGTTGCAGGCGCTCTGCAGGCTGTCGAAGTTCTCCTGCAACCAGGCCCTGCTCTCCGCCAGCTGACTCACCTGCCCGCTGAACAGCTCGTCCACCTGGTGGATCAGCTCCTTCTCCCGCGCCCGTACCTGGATGTGCCAGTCAATTCCATCGTCATCATCATCACCATCATCATCACCATCATCATCTTCGTCGTCGCGCTGTCGTCGTCGTCGTCGTCGTTGTCGACGTTGTCATCATCGTCGTCGTCGTAGTCGTTGTCATTATCATGATCATGATCATGATCATCATGATCATCATGATCATCATCATCATCATCATCATCATCACGATCGTCGTCGACATCATTATTGTGACATTAATATAACAGAAATTTCACTAATATCACACGAATTGCGTTCCTGCACAAGGTAGATAGCACAGGTACTCAATAAACTAAGGTTAAACACATGGAACACCAATTCTCTCCTAGTAGTAGCTGTACATGCGAGGGAAATTTTCTGTCCATCGTGTACTACCAGACTGTCCAATTTCAACAAACAATACAAATCAAAAGGTAAGAAATACATCGTGTTTTGAAAGCATTGACCACATTCTATATCACACATGTATTACGGGTATCGCATACATTATTATCTAGTCAGAGCTGAGCAGACTGTTGTGATTTTTTTTTTTTCAAAGAATTTACAGAAGTATTCTTAGTGGAGTATCTAGATTCTAACATGCGACAGAGGTAGAGAACGTGACCAGAGACCGTAGGTCTGATATTTTCAGTGATCTTTTACCGTGAATTCCAATGTCCTCACCGCAGTCGCCGTCACTGTCGCAGTTTACGTTCTAAATAGCAGCAGCATTGACAGTGTGTGTGTGTGTGTGTGTGTGTGTGTGTGTGTGTGTGTGTGTGTGTGTGTGTGTGTGTGCGTGTGTGTGTGTGCTTAAAAAAAAAGACACAAGAAGACAGATACACATAGGAATGTGGAAAGGAGACGAAACAACAACAGACGAAAACAACAACAACGACCATTACGACAACAGGTTGAGGAGAACACACCACCGTCCAGGTTGAGGAGAACGACATGACACCAGACAACAGAGGACGACCATTAAACCAGACAACAGCTGCGGTTGAGGAGACGAGAACGCATGACACCAGACAACAGCTGCAGGTTGAGGAGAACGCATGACACCAGACAACAGCTGCAGGTTGAGGAGAACGCATGACACCAGACAACAGCTGCAGGTTGAGGAGAACGCATGACACCAGACAACAGCTGCAGGTTGAGGAGAACGCATGACACCAGACAACAGCTGCAGGTTGAGGAGAACGCATGACACCAGACACAACAACAGCTGCAGGTTGAGAGAACGCATGACACCACGCAGCTGCATTGACAGAACGCATGACACCAGACAACAGCTGCAGGTTGAGGAGAACGCATGACACCAGACAACAGCTGCAGTTGAGGAGAACGCATGACACCAGACAACAGCTGCAGGTTGAGGAGAACGCATGACACCAGACAACAGCTGCAGGTTGAGGAGAACGCATGACACCAGACAACAGCTGCAGGTTGAGGAGAACGCATGACACCAGACAACAGCTGCAGGTTGACGAGAACGCATGACACCAGACAACAGCCGCAGGCAGAACGCATGACACCAGACAACAGGAGAACGCATGACACCAGACAACAGCTGCATTGACGAGAACGCATGACACCAGACAACAGCTGCAGGTTGAGGAGAACGCATGACACCAGACAACAGCTGCATTGACGAGAACGCATGACACCAGACAACAGCTGCAGGTTGAGAGGAGAACGCATGACACCAGACAACAGCTGCAGATTGAGGAGAACGCATGACACCAGACAACAGCTGCAGGTTGAGGTGAAGCATGACACCAGACAACAGCTGCAGATTGAGGAGAACGCAGACAAACAAGGTGAAGAAGACAGCCAGCGTCACGTGGTTCAGCGACTAGCCGTTGTTGTGGTACCTGTGAGGTGTAGGTGATGGCCAGGTCCCGGATGGTGTCCTTCAGGTCCTTGGACAGGGTCTGGTACCTGTCGATCACTTTCAGCCGGCACCCCATGGCTTGCAGCCGCTCCTTGCTCTGTGTCAGCAGCTTCTCCAGGGTCACCTGCAACACACACACCGCCAGGATGATGATGATGATGATGATGGTGATGATGATGATGATGATGATGATGATGATGATGATGATGATGGTGGTGGTGTGGTGGTGGTGGTGGTGGTGGTGGGTGATTGTGACTTTGGTGATGGTGGT
>JADBJO010004189.1:20000-25000 GCA_016801955.1 Conus betulinus | reverse complement strand
CTATCCCCCTTTCCCTGCTGTATATCCCCCTTTCCTGTTTTGTTCGGACCGCTATGTGATTCTTAACAACATTTTCAACGGAAATTTACTTACACGTCTTGTCCATCGTAGATCATCTGCGGCCAAGGCTGGAGCCAATAAGCATGTCCAATGACATCTGAACATTTTTACAATTAGCATGCTAATTAACATCTGAACATTTTATAATTAGCATGTCGAATCAACATCTGAACATTTTACAGTTAGCACGTCCCAGAGTTAACATCTGAACATTTTACAAAATGAGCAGGTATCAGTCTGGGACAAATTTTTACTCCAAGCTGATCAGAAATCACCCAAGACAGCGTGGAAAATACACATAATCAAGAGAAAAAGCATGTGAACGTCTGTTCCCCACTTTCAAACTTGCAGACACCTCATTGTTCTGGCAATCTGTTGGCCTCGCCATGCACGTTAAGACTCCATCAACCTGTCAGTCTACTGCCTTAATCATTTGAAAATAAACACTTCCAAGAAAAACTCTTCAAGAGATTTGTTTCATTTTTGTTGCACCTGACAATACAGAACACACTGCAGTCAGCGCTTTGCCCTCAGTGAACTGGAACCAGCTCTCCAGACCTGAGATAAGTTGCTCATGGACTTGTTGAAACGGACTTTCGGAATGTGAAACATCTTCCTGAAAGCTGTTTTCACATGACTTGAAAAGCCTGCATTCATATCTGGAATACGACATTCTTTCCGCCCATCTGGCGAAAGCCCTTCATGATTGACATTCTCGTGGGATTCATGTGGAACCTCCTTCTGTACACAGGCGTCCTCATCATTGAAATTCTCATGGGATCCATGTGGAATCATCATTGTGTACACGGGCACGGGAGGGTTATCCCACCTCAGCCGCACACAAAACCCTACTTTCCTTGTGAAGAGACTTGTTTTTCCTGGGCAAAAACTCAACGACTTATGACTGAAAAAGTTAAAAGTAAAAGACACCCCGAAAGGACGAGCGGGACCGAGAGAAGGACCGTCCTCAACTGCCGAACGAACTAGCTGGGATCAATCGTGCAGCACCCTTAGAAGCCTGCGCTGCGGTCACATAGGGTGCAAGCCACCACAGGCATTCCCTCAGTGGCAGACTAAGCCCCACTTTCAACTATTATTCCACTTTCTTCCCAGTACGTAAGAACTCAACCACTTATGACTGTGTTTTTCACTCAGAACTGTAAAAGAAATTTGAACAACATCCTAGTTCTATATCTCACCCTTCAGAATACCGATTTGTTTCCATTCGAAAAACACTGACATAGAACTTGGAGTTGTTTGTACTCTTTCAAAATGTACAGACAATCTAGCATGCACGATTGAACAGCGTATGTCTGCTTTCATCTCTCTTTTGTCCTCTTAGGACTCCAAAGTTCTCACAACCCCCTTTTTTTTTTTTCACACCTTCGGTCTGTACGTCCATCACTGTAAGAACATGTATTGATGGATCCATTTCTGCCGAAGGCGTTGCATCAGATGATTCTTACTAAACCACTCCTCCTAAAGAACCCCCATCCCCCCCCTCTCCACCTTTACAAAAAACTAAATGCATAAATGGAATCGATTTTTTTACCATGGAGCAAAAGGAACCCCCCTCCCGTCCGTTGGTCCCGATGTCCTGTTCCCCCCCCCCTGTTCCCCCCCCCCCCCCCCCCCCCCCCTCCCCTCCCCTCCAAACCTATCATGCACGGCTCACTCAGACCTGCGGCATTGTATAGTCTTCCGCTCCGCTCCTCCTGAAAGCTTTCTTCTCAGACCAAACCTCAGTCTGCTCATTGAGCACAACATACAGTGACGTCTTTTTATTGTCTGAAGGTCTGTGTTCTGTTCCGTCTGTTCCCTGTCTACAGTGTGCTCTTTAAGGCATCCTCAGATCTGTTCCACTGATGCTCTGTGTTCCCTGTCTACAGTGTGCTCTTTAAGGCATCATCAGATCTGTCTCATTGATGCTCTGTGTTTCCTGTCTACAGTGTCTCTCTTTAGGGCATCCTCTCCTGTTCAAAATTGATGTCTCTGTGTTTGTGGTTTCCCCGTCTGCAGTGTGCTCTTTAAAACACATCATCATCTCTCTCTCTCTCTCTCCTCTCTCTCTCCCCCTCTCCTCTCTCTCTCTCTCTCTCTGAGATAATGAATACTCCTGTTCAAAATCCGGTCTACTGAACGCACGTGTGGTTGGGCTTAGAGATAGCACAACGCTTTTTTCCTTCCTCCACATCTTCCGCCTCAAACTGACCCTACCCCCCCCCCCCTCCACGATAACTCCCCGCCCCTCCCACCCCTTTCCTGCTCTGTCTGTCACCTCCCCCACCCTCCACTTCATCTCAGTGCTCCCTCCCCCCTCGCCTCCTTCCTCCACAGTCCTCTCACCCCCCCCCCCCCCCCTCCCCTCGCCACAACCATCAAAGACCTTTAAGACTGGACCACCCCACCCCACCTCCTCCTCCCTGATTCCCATCCTAGCGCCTTTCTTCTCTCTCAAGACAAATCTCGTCGAAGGTGTTGTGCAGCTTGAAAAAGTGTTGTTACGTAGTGTCCTTAACGTCCTTAACGATAACGATTGGTATTAACGAACAGAAGCGTATTAAGACTGGAAACAATGTGTGTGTGTGTGTGTAGTGTGGTCTGCATGTGTTGTGTGTTGACTTCCTGTGTGTGTGTGTTGTGTGTGTGTGTTGTGTGGAGTATCGCAGTGTTGAAGGTGTGTGTGTGTGTGTGTGTGTGTGTGTGTGTGTGTGTGTGTGTGTGTGTGTGTGTGTGTGTGTGTGTGTGTGTGTGTGTGTGTGTGCTGTGTGTGTGTGTGTGTGTGTGTGTGTGTGCGTGTGTGTGTGTGTGTGTGTGTGTGTGTGTGTGTGTGTGTGTGTGTGTGTGATAAACTCTATTATTATAATTTCTTTATGTTTGTTTTAAATCTTTGTTGTGAAAACTTATTAAAATATTTCGGTCCTTTGACTGATGTGCAGCTACATAGTAAAAGAGAAAACAACAGGAAAAGAAACTATTGAAATACCACAGTTCAGAGACCGGAAACGCAGTTTGCATTAAAATAACATCATAAAATGCTATGTTCATTGCCCACAGCCACACTTCACATTCAACCCGTATTACAATACTGCAGTGAGGTGACCACTACCACATTCACATTCAACCCGTATTACAACACCCACACTTCACATTCAACCCGTATTACAATACTGCAGTGTGAGGTGACCACTACCACATTTCTTATTCAAACCGTGTTAAAATACTGCATTTAGGTGACCACACCCACACTTCACATTCAACCCGTATTAAAAACTGCAGTCAGGTGACCATTGGCCACATTCACACATTCAACCCGTATTGAAATACTGCAGTCAGGTGACCATTGCCCACATTCATATTCAACCCGAATTGAAATACTGCAGTGAAGTGACCAGATACAGCCTCAGAATCGGGGCAGTCCGGTTTACAACATGCACTTTGTGTCCAACAGCTAGTGCTGTACAGCAGCACACTGATCAGGGTGTTTCAGCGGTCAGTGATGCAGCCTGCATCACACACCTGTTGAAATGACCATGACAGTGACCACTACAGTGTGGTCAGCTAGTTGATGACAATGACCATCAGTACAGTGATCAGCTAGTTGATGACAATGACCACTACAGTGGTCAGCTAGTTGATGACAATGACCACTACAGTGATCAGCTAGTTGATGGCAATGACCACTACAGTGGTCAGCTAGTTGATGACAATGACCACTACAGTGGTCAGCTAGTTGATGGCAATGACCACTACAGTGGTCAGCTAGTTGATGACAATGACCACTACAGTGATCAGCTTCTGCTTGCAAAGTAAGGCGACTGCAGCGGAGATGTAAACACATTTTCAAAGTGTTTATTATGACTCCAGCGAACAACGTGGACAAACGAATCGCAAGACAAAACACGACTTCTTGGGTCTTCTTCAGGCAAGATAACTAACACTCAGGACAACAAAAATGAAAAATGAGCAGTCACTTATCTTTCTCGAATTTAATCATGCATATCCGTGATTAATTCATGGTCAAAATAATCACTTTTTTATTTAAGTAATCAACTGTTTAACCTTACATTAAACACGTCTATTTCAGTACGACAATCACGTGTCCAGAGTGCAGCGCGCGTGAAAGAATGGCCCAGGTGGCAACAGGTGACCATGGAACAAACTGCAAACTGCCTCCGTCCTTGTCCATGGCAACAAACTGGTGACTGGCAACAACTGGAACAATCCGTCCTTGTCCATGGCAACAGGTGACTGGAACAAACTGCACTCCGTCCTTGTCCAACATGGCAAACTGCAGGTCCTTGACCATGGAAACAACTGCACTCCGTCCGTGTCCATGGCAACAGGTGACTGGAACAAACTGCACTCCGTCCTTGTCCAACTGTCCACGGCAACAGGTGCCTGGAACAATCTGCACTCCGTCCTTGTCCTGCTTCAGTTTCAGTTCCATATAGGAGGTATCACCGTGTGCGGACTAGTCCATATACGCTACACCATATCCACGAAGTTTCAAATCACACTGCACATGGTTTCCATTATTGTGCAGCTGCGCGCATGGACCCGTCGTATGCAAAAAAAACTGTACGCATTCACACACATGGGAAATACACCTCCTAACAGGCCTGTGATTTATGACGTAGAAGCTAATGGTTTGTCGGTATGATTTATGACGGAGGAGCCAATGGGGCATCAGACACTGAGAAAACAGCGAGAATTTGCTGTAGAAAGATGTAAGTCAACTTGTGTTTGTGCGAGATAACATGTTTATCAACTTGTCACATAAACAGCAATGGAATGACGAAGATTGCGGTATATGGGTGTGGTACACATGTGATTTACACGTGTCATTCTCCCCATCTGTCCTTCTTTGTTTGGCCGGGAAGACCACGTGAAATCAGCATGAAAAGCCCCCCCCCCCCCCCCCCCCCCTTTCCCTTCCA
>JADBJO010004189.1:10000-15000 GCA_016801955.1 Conus betulinus | reverse complement strand
AAGAAAGAAGAAGAAGAAGAAGAAGAAGAAAGAAGAAGAAGAAGAAGAAGAAGAAGAAAGAAGAAGAAGAAGAAGAAGAAGAAGAAGAAGAAGAAGAAGAAGAAAAGAAGAAGAAGAAAGAAGAAGAAGAAAGAAGAAGAAGAAGAGAGAAGAAGAAGAAGAAGAAGAATGACAGAAGAGCCAGAGGAAACTGTGTTATCTGTGGACGTTGTCAACATGACCCCACCTGAGCCAACAGGTGAACACTGAAAGATGGGGACCCTGCACACCAACATCAGCAGCTGCTGCTTCCCTGTGTTGCTTGCTTTCACCTTACCTCCCCTCACTGGTAGCAACCCCCACTCCCACTCATCCCCTAACCCCCCACACACTATCTGCTGAGGTCTCAGGGCCCGGCAGCAGGGCTCTGTGGTGCCCATACGGAGTGGCCTCCCCTTCTCAGCACCTGGGTTCTCCTCGTGACAGTTTATCAGCAGGTGCGAACTTCCCCCGGGCCTGATAATATTGGTGTCTACTACCCACGGCTGGAGGTAACTGGCTCGTTAACACGTATCGCTATGTGGGCCTTAGGGAAAGGGTTTTCTGGCCGTGATGTAGTGCCAGCCATTTGTTTTCCTCATTACAAGGTACCACTAGCCTGGTCTGGTGAAAGCCAGGGTACTATGATTGGAAAAACACACGTCTCGCCTCCCCCTCCCCTCTGCACACACACACACACACACACACACACACACACACACACACACACACACACACACACACACACTACCACACTCCATCCCCCCCTCCTCCACCCCCTCGTCCGTCTCCTCATCTGGCATCTTCTCCCTCCCAAGCACCTTTCAATTTAATTGAAGACATCTTTTGTAATGAAGACGAACCTCAACTATGTGATTCTGAATTGAAGACGTCTACATTTGTAAACTTCTGACTTCACGCCATCAATAGCTGCGAACAGCAGCATCAATCATTCTCTACATCAGTTCAATATATATCACACACACACACACACACACACACACACACACACACACACACACACACACACACACACATATATATATATATATAATGGTCTAAAGAGAATTTCAATCACCTTTCGCATTACTTCGCCGAGACACTACAAGTCAAAACATTCAATCACTGGTTTTAAAGGTCAGAATGAGAATAATATCGAAGAAAAAAAATCTTCATGACAGTTTCAATATTTCTTGTTTTAACGTGAGCGTGTGCAATGTTTGAAGGAACGGGTAGGTTTGGCGAGGGGGTGGGGGGATGGGGGGAGGAGTTGAGGTAGAGCGGGGTAGGAAAATGGAAAGAGAGATGGGGGTGGCGAAAGGGGGACACAGAGGGGACTGTTCATCTGGCTCTGTATCAGATTCCCTGCGACCACTAAACAATAACTAAATTTGACAAGGTTCATAATGAAATTGTCTGAGTTCAACATTATTCAGCAAGTTGGTTCAAGGATTACTTACTAAAATAAGTTTAATTTTTTCAACTCTGTCCCAGCAAATGAACCTATCCTTGACAAAATATTGCAATTCGGATCCTCCCCATCCCCTCCCGATCATTGAAAATGCCCTAAAATGGAGAGACAGCAAGAGACAAGAAATACAAACACTACAGATAAGATCATTATTCTGATTTATTAGCGAAAATTTTTGCTGCTTGTTTCATGAACATTCGAGCGGGAGAGAGAGAGAGAGAGAGAGAGAGGGAGGGAGGGAGAGAGGAGAGAGACAGACAGACAGACAGACAGACAGAGAGACAGAGACAGACAGACAGACAGACAGAGACAGAGAGAGTCCGTATCGTTCTGATAATTCAAGACATTTTCTGACGAAGATGTAGAAATACTACTCTGAGAAAGTCTTCTTTATTTCTTTTTTAACTGACAAAACGTCAAAGTTACGAATATCAGAAGTGGAGGAAATTGTCAGACACACATGTAGTTATGACGTGTGCTGTTCAAGCGGCTTTCTTTTTTTTTTTTTTTTTTTTTTTTGTTTTTTTTTTTTTTGGGGGGAGGGGGGGATAGGGTATGTATCGTGTCTACGACTCCTCAGAACGCAAGAGGAGAGTCGGACAGAATCAATACAGACCCACATCATACACTGACATCACCGTGAAAACCATCGAGTCACTCCGACAACAAACACACACTAACCACATCATACACAAACATCACTGTGAAGATCATAGAGTCACTCCAACAGCAATCACATACGGACAGACCAGTGCCATCAGACACAATCTTCCAGACATCATGTCTGATCTAGGAGAGAAAAAAAGACCAGTGTGTGGAATTGTCCCTTGAAGAAGTGATAGGCTAATAAGAGAACAGAGAGAAAAGCAGACACAGTGAGCCTTGTGATTTGACGGTTCTAGTCTCCATGATGATATGATGGAATAAGGAGACACGAAAAAGCAACGAGAGAGAGAGACAGAGAGAGAGAGAGAGAGAGAGAGAGAGAGAGAGAGAGAGAGAGAGAGAGAGAGAGAGAGAGAGAGAGAGAGAGAGAGAGAGAGAGAGAGAGAGCATGCTCTCTCTCCCTCTCAGAGGTGAATATTCGTTATTCACATTAATGCTTAACTCCTCTCTCTCTCTCTCTCTCTCTCTCTCTCTCTCTCTCTCTCTCTCTCTCTCTCTCTCTCTCTCTCTCTCTCTCTCTCCGTTTCTATCCTTGATACCCCGGGGCATGGCCTACAGATAAAGCCATTCTTTTCATGCCTTCCCTACCAGGAGAACTGCCATTTTGATAAAGTAGCTCTAAAAGCTATTATATCTGGCAGCGGACTATCATGTCTACTACCATCATGCCAGCAGTGATGCCAATTTTGTCGTTGATGGTTATGGGGTGTGCAGGCGTGTGTACGTGCACACACACACACACACACACACACACACACACACACACACACACACACACACACACACACGCACGCGCGCGCGCGCGCGCGCGCAACAGAGAGAGAGAGAGAGAGAGACAGACAGACAGACAGACAGACAGACAGGCAGACAGGCAGACAGACAGACAGACAGACAGAGACAGAGACAGAGAAGACGGGGAAAGAAAGGGAAAAAAGATAAAGAAGGGAGAAAGACAGTAAAAAAAAAATAGAGAAGGAAGGAACGATAGAAGAATAGAGAGAAGGAAGGAAGAAAGAATGAACAGAAAACGAGAAGATAGAACAAAAGGAGAAAAGAGGGATGGGAAAACAAAGCAAATGGGAAAGAAAGAAATAAAACGCGGGACACGGGAGGGGGGGAGGGGGGTTGGAGGGGGGTTGGAGGGGGTTGGAGGAGGGGGGCAGAGAACAAAGAAGGAACCAAAGGAAGAAAGAAATATAAAAAGAAAGTAAGCAGGGAGGAAGAAAAGAAAGAGGGAATGAAACAAACAAAGAAAGTATGAAAAAAGGAATTGTGGACAGAAGAAATAAGGACAGGAATGAAAACAAAATGAGGAAGACAAATAAAGAAAGAAGGAAACGAGAAAGTAAAGTAAAATAAAATAACCAATTAAAGTAAAATGTAACAGAAAACAAAAGGAAAGAGAACAGGAAACAAAGAAAGATGAGAAAGAAAGAAAGAAAAAGAAGAAAGAAGAAGAATAAGAAGAAGAAGAAGAAAGAAGAAGAAGAAGAAGAAGAAGAAGAAGAACGACGAACGAACGAACGAACGAGCGTACGAATGAACGAAAGAACAAACAGAAATGCCCCAACAGCTGTTGAACATGCTGACCCACAGAGATCGATGATTGACCTTTGTTGACCCATACAGATCGATGATTGGCCTTGTTGATCCACAGAGATTGATGATTGACCTTGCTGACCCACAGAAATTGATGATTGACCTTGGTGACCCACAGAACAATGATTGACCTTGTTGACCCACAGAACAATGATTGACCTTGTTGACCCATAAATATCGATGATTGACCTAGTTGACGCAGAACAATGATTGACCTTGTTGACCCATAGAGACCGATGATTGACCTTGTTGACCCATAGAGACCGATGATTGTCCTTGTTGGCCCACAGAGATCGATGATTGACTTTGGTGACCCACATACATCGATAATTGACCTTTTTAACCCACAGATATTGATGATGGGTCTTGTTGACCCACAAATCAATTATTGACCTTGTTGACCCACACAGATCGATGATTGATCTTGTTGACCCACATAGATCAATTATTGACCTTGCTGACCCACAGACATCGATGATTGAACTTCCTGACCCATAAAGGCCGATGATTGAACTTACTGACCCATAAAGACCGATGATTGAACTTACTGACACATAAAGACTGATGATTGAACTTCCTGACCCATAAAAACGATGATTGAACTTACTGACCCATAAAAACTGATGATTGAACTTCCTGACCCATAAAGACCAATGGTTGAAGTTACTGACCCATAAAGACCGATGATTTAACTTCCTGACCCATAAAGGCCGATGATTGAACTTCCTGACCCATAAAGACCGATGATTGAACTTCCTGACCCATAAAGACCGATGATTGAACTTCCTGACCCATAAAGACCGATGATTGAACTTACTGATCCACTGAGATGGATGATGGAACTTGTTAACCTGAACTTGTTGACTCGCAGAGATCGATGTGTTTGATTAACCTGAACTTGTTGACTCGCAGAGATCGATGATTGATGACCAGAGATGACCGTCTTACCCCAGGAAGCAGTTAACATCCCACCCCGCCCTCCTCCCCCACCCCCCTCCTCAGCTTGCTGATCTGGCAGTTTGTGATGATCGACAATGACAGTTTTATCTGAAGTTCCACACCTCAGTAACTACAGGGGGCGGGAAATGGGAGGAGGGGGAGGGAGGGGGGTTGTGATAAGGCTGGGTGGGATGAGGAGTGGGGAGGGGGGGGGGATGTGTGGAAGGGGGCCAGGAGAGCGTCGTGGTCGTACGCAAATGACCGAATCCTCTCTCTCTCTCCTCTCGCTCTCTCTCTCTCTCTCTCT
>JADBJO010004188.1:198108-200608 GCA_016801955.1 Conus betulinus | reverse complement strand
GGGGTAGGGGAGGGGAGGAGGGGAGGTAGGGGAGGTGGGGTAGAGTAGAGTAGTAGGATAGAGTAGGGTACGGTAGGGTATGGTAGGGTGGGGTAAGAAAGAGTATTGTAGAGGAGGGTAGGGTTGGGTATGGTTGGATAGTGTGGGATATGGTAAGTACGCACGCACGCACGTACGCACGCACGCACGCACGCATGCACGCAAACACACACACACACACACACACACACACACACACACACACACACACACACACACACACACACACACACACACACACACACACACGCACCAGTTCAGACCTCGAGTTCTCTCTCTCTCTCTCTCTCTCTCTCTCTCTCTCCTCTCTCTCTCACACTCACACACACACACACACACACACACACACACACACACACACACACACACACACGCGCGCGCGCACACGCGCGCACGCGCGCGCACGCACGCACGCACGCACGCACGCACGCACGCACGCACACACACACACACACACACACACACACACACACACACACATACACGAAAGAACAAGAGAAGAACAATATTTATTCCTTTTGCCCCTTTTGGGGTATGGAGGAAGGGTGAGTTAAAGCAATAACAGGTAAAGGAAAACAAACAAAGCCAAAATAAAACATAAATTGCTAGTCAATGCTGACATAGATCAACAATTTACAACACTTGAGATAGAGATAATCTAATGTACTTTGACAATTGAAGCATTTGTTTTCAATTAGTAGAAGACATCTTTAGACAAAAATTTTAGACAGATCTTGGGAGAGAGAAATCTTTTTGGCAAATAAATGTTGCGCAAAATAACATATGATGAACATTCTGTGATAAAATGAAAATTCATCACCTATTGCAGACATGTCACATTTATTACATAGAACTTCTTTTGGAATCGACGATCTGCTTCAATTTGTAATTTATGACTAGTACATCAACATTTAATAAGAGGGTAATATCAACATCCGGTAAGCTAGAAATATATTTCTCCTCCTTAAAATCAGATTCAATAAATTTGTAGAAAAAATATTTACTGCTAGGTTCAACGTCATGTGGCCACGTTTGACGAAAAGAGCATTGCAAACTATATTTGTCATTCCTACATAATGTTTTGACGTCTGTGAAAGATTGATTGCTCCCAACACAGTCAAAACCAGATTGAACAAGTATATGTTTTAAATGTACGTTAACCGGGGGACACAGTTACTACTGCGCTATTGTGCAAATGTAACATGAAAGTCATTCGGACATAGACAGTAATTGATCAAGAGTAACGTGCTGTTTCACCATAAATCGTGTTTGTCAGTGTAGGCTACCTCTTTTTAGGCGAAATTAAAAAAAAAAAATTAACTGAAATTTATCAATAATATCTAAATTGTCGTATCCCCATATTTCACAAGCATATGATAATACTGGAACAACCATTTTATCAAATGAATCTAAAATATAACATAAATAGGTAAATCCTTTGTTCTTACCTTTTGTATCAATTTAAACATGGCTAATGACGCTTTATCAAAAGCGTTTTTCTTACATTTAGCAAAAGATCTACCTCTAAATATTTGAAGCTGGTGACAACATCAACGTTTTCATTTCCACAATGAAATGTGTCCTGTTTATTTAGCCTTGCACTGTTAAATATCATTATTTTAGTTTTAGCAGCATTAACTGTTAGCTTCCACTTATTACAATATAATACCAAGGAATCTGATGCTTTTTGCAAACTTACTTTTGTCTCTGAAAATATAATTGTGTGTCATCTGCATATACCAATACAAAACGTTTGATATAATTCGTTATATCAATATAAAAAAAAGCCTAATTTCCAATGGCGAACACTCATTGTCTTTCAGACAGCCTTCAAGATCATTCAAATACAAAGCAAATAGTACAGAAGAAAGATTCTTACCTTGACGAACACCTATATGGTTCCCAAAAGGTCTGACAAATTGCCCTTCGGAGGACTTCAAATTACTATGCTTATTATCTATAACTCGTAGGATTTTGCCTTTGATTTTTTTTCCTTATGAGTTTAGACCATAATGCATGCCTTCACACAGGATTTTTCTATAATCATTGAATGCGCAGTACAACTTTTTGTTCTGACTTCGGAAAACATCTATTAAATATTTAAGTATAAACACATGGTCCATAGTAGAATGATGTTTTCGGAAACCAGATTGATTTTCCAATAAAATCACACACACACACACACACACACACACACACACACACACACACACACACACACACACACACACACACACACACACACACGCACGCACGCACGCACGCACGCACGCACACACACACACACACACACACACACACACACACACACACACACACACACACACACACACACACACACACACACACACACACACACCAACTGAGACCTCAAGTTTGTTGTGTTCTGTTTTTTCGTCTTTGCATTTTAAAAAAAGTTTATTTATTCCAACAACAGTATACAATGACATCATTACTCAGG
>JADBJO010004188.1:165608-170608 GCA_016801955.1 Conus betulinus | reverse complement strand
GCGCTCACAAAAGGTAACACTTCCACACTCTCTGGCACCTCAAGGAAGAGAGCTGCTCGTCTCTGTTGTTAAATTAAATCAGATCTCCTCTTGCCTGCTAGCGCCTTCCTGAAGAAAGAGACCTCTTATTAGCGAAACTAAACTCCCCATCTGTCTTGTTTTAGCCCTGAAGTCACATCCACCGTCCCTCTCCTCCTGTCTGTGCCCTGAATGATGACGTCAGTGGCTGTGTGCTTGTCTCTCTCTCTCTCTCTCTCTCTCTCTCTCTCTCTCTCTCTCTCTCTCTCTCTTCCCACTGTGCCCAGTGTCCTGTCCCTGAATGATGACGTCAGTGGCTGTGTGCTTGTCCCTCTCTGTTTCCGGCTGTGTCCAGTGTCCAGTCCTTGAATGATGACGTTAGTGGCTGTGTGCTTGTCTCTCTGTCTTCCCCGCTGTGTCCAGTGTCCAGTCCCTGAATGATGACGTCAGTGGCTGTGTGCTTGTCTCTCTCTGTTCCCGCTTTGCACAGTGTCCAGTCCCTCTGTTTCACTGGTCACTGACACTGTGTCCTTGTCCAGCCCTGCTGCTATACGTTGTGTGCTAGTTGTTGCTGTCCAGCCCCTCTGTTTCACTGGTCACTGACACTGTGTCCTTGTCCAGCCCTGCTGCCTACGTTGTGTGCTAGTTGTTGCTTTCCAGCCCCTCTGTTTCACTGGTCACTGACACTGTGTCCTTGTTCAGCCCTGCTGCGTAAGTTGTGTGCTATAGTTGTTCCAGTGTCCCTGACAATAGGTCCGTGTCATTCTTCACCGTGAGCATGAGGGGACCGGGGAGTGGGGGGTGGAGGGGGAGGAGGGGATGGGGGGGGGAGAGGGAGGTGGAAAAGGTGGGGTGGGGGTAAAGGCGGACGAAGAGGAGAGAGAGAGAGGGAGAGGGAGGGAGGGAGGGAGGGAGAGAGAGAGAGAGAGAGAGAGAGAGA
Source organism: Conus betulinus (assembly GCA_016801955.1). Lineage (NCBI taxonomy): Eukaryota > Metazoa > Mollusca > Gastropoda > Neogastropoda > Conidae > Conus > Conus betulinus. The sequence continues at coordinate 169,650 of JADBJO010004188.1, read as the reverse complement.
GAGAGAGAGAGAGAGAGAGAGAGAGAGAGAGAGAGAGAGAGAGGAGTGTGGAAAAAGCGGCAGGGTGTGTGTGTGTGTGTGTGTGTGGGGGGGGGGGGGGGGGGGGGGTGACATTAGAGGAGCTATCGAGATCGATTCCATATGCCTATAAATATCCCTCCCCCTCTGCCTCCCAAATTCATTCCAAACAAAAACTGATAGCAGCTCAAAACCAGATCTACCTTCCACGGAGTTTTATCATCAAACGAAACGTATGAAAAGACACGTACATTGAAGCGGAAGATAGGTTGTGGGGGAGGGTGGGGGGAGGGGTGTTGGAGATGAAGGGAGAGGGAGAGGGAGGGAGGGAGGGAGGGGGCGGGGAAGAGTGGGGACGGTGGAAAGGAGGCCAGTTGAGAAAGCCATGACGACAATTCATTATGAACACACACACACACACACACAAACGCACGCGCACGCGCGCACACACACACACACACACACACACACACACACACACACAGAGAGAGAGAGAGAGAGAGAGAGAGAGAGAGAGAGAGAGAGAGAGAGAGAGAGAGAGAGAGAGAGAGAGAGAGAGAGAGAGAGAGAGAGAGAGAGAGAGAGAGAGAGAGAGAGAGACAGAGAGAGACAGACAGACAGACAGAGACAGAGACAGACAGACAGAGTGAGACAGGCACATGACAGTTTCAATCCTATCTCCTAATCACCCACGGTGACTTAAAAAAAAAAAATATATATATATATATATATATATATATATCCTTTCGTAGATATCGGAATGTACTTCTCTCCAGCATTCACCCCATCTCCAGTAACCATCCACCGCTTTCTACTCCATTCTACTACACCTTCATTCCAGCCAGCAGCTAAGACCCTATCAAGAAGGAGATGTAAGGCGGACACGAAGATGACACATTAGAACTCTTCAGAAAGCGTATTTTCTGAATCACACAAATGCCAGAGTCTTGCAAGCAGCTTCCATTCTCTATTTATTGCGTGTACTTGATGTCCCTACAGCAGCTCCGCCCGATCGAAGGGGAAGCGGTATAAACGGTCTGCTCAGTGGAGTGGCAGCCATCCATCTTCTTTCTGCCGGCAGCCTCTGAGCTGTACGTGCACACAGCATTGAACCATTGCTACGCGTTCACTGTCTCTTCCTGCAAGACTCCCGTGACGGTTACGGGAAACCACCGGTTCCAAAGTATGAAAGATGTCTCGCTTCAAAAGAAGACGATAGTTGTTTGTGTGTGTGTGTGTGTGTGTGTGTGTGTGTGTGTGTGTGTGTGTGTGAAAACGGTAATTTTGTTTGCTGAAATAGACGGCTAACTACGTGCTTGATTTGGTTTCTGTGTGGAAAAAAAAAAAAAATTAGGGTTACATCTTTGCTTTCAGCATGCGACAGTTCACCACTATATGAATGAAAACTGTAATTATGACTGATGATTGTATTCCCATAATGGTCATTTTCACTACATTTGGATTACAGCAGCCTTCAGCATAATGGGTCTGATTTATTTTCTTTTATTCATCGTCGGTGCCTTAATGACGTCAAATTCAATGGGCATTGTCATTTTGATACTAAAAAAATAACCATTTTCATTTAGGCACACAATAAAAATGACGGGAAAATAATCATTGTCACATCATGATTATCATCTTCATGAACATCATGCATCAATCGGGTGTGCCACACACTCCATCACATTACCTCATGACCTACATTACGATTTATTCCTGAAAACAGTTCTTTCCATTAAGTGGTCACACACCTGAAATACACTGTTCATGTGATCTTAGCGAGTGTCTTTGTGGACGGACTCTGCGTTATAAAGGGATGGTGTTGATGGGTCCAATGACTCATTGACAGCTGCACGGTTTGTGCAGGCGCGCAAGATGTTGAACGAGGGCAGTGGTCTTCCAGAAAAAAAATACCTGCTTTTTCATTCATTTATCTATTATTTATTTTATTTGTTTATTTATTCATTTGTTTATTTATTCATTTATTATTTATTTATTAATCGTCTATTTATTTATTCATTCATTCATTTATTCATTTTCTGTCTCATTCTTTGTGCCTTCAGTGGCATCACACACACACAGCCCTTCATACACAATCCCGCTTTGCTTTTTTGTCGTCGCGTTTCCAGGCGGCCGGAATAGCTCAGTTGGTAGAGCGCCGGACTTGTAATCCAAGGGTGGCGGGTTCGAATCTCCACCGGGCCGTTTCAGTACAGGGGGATTTTTCCCTCAGAGTTAACATTAGTTCTGACTCCCTTTCCATACAGTCCTTCGAATGAGACTATCAGCAGTATCGGCCTGCGTACGCGCAAGAAGAAGAAGTCGCGTTTCCAGCATCAAACAGTCTACAAGAGAGAAACAACCAATATTACGTTGTCGTAAGGAAAACCCACCCAGAGGAGGCACTGCACTGCTGCCGAATCACTTCACTTCGCTGGTGTTTAGTCGTGCCTATTCTGATCCCAAGCACGCAGAACTGCACCTACAAAAACCCTCTACTGACGACAGGAATGCTCAGTCATGGAGCCAGCACCAATGAGCGTCCCCCCCCATCCCCCCCATCCCCTCCCCCCAACACCGTCCCTCCCATGGGGAGGGTGCTGCCAAGGCCATCCATCGACAGTCCCTATGCACTGGCCAATACCGAGGACTATGACGAATCGCCTCGGTGACAGACATGGAGAGGAAATGGAAACTGAAGTCACGAAATAGACCAGGGAATGATGGGGTCACAGAATGTGATATTTTCTTTCCCGTGATGATTAAAAAAAAAAAAGAAGAAGGTATTCTTGTCATGACCTTCCATTCTGGCTACACATTACAGGGTAGGGCTGTACTTTTATGTTTCTTTGCCATAGCTTAGCGTCAACCAGGCTTGAGAGACACAGACACCTGCAGGGGTGGTCAGGAAATGTCAGTGATGTTCTCAGTGGAACATTCATTGAGTGGATGAAGCTGGACGGCATGGTACCAGACTTCCCCTCTGGACCCATAGCACAACCCATCTCTGCATGGTTCCAGACTTCCCCTCTGAACCATAGCACAACCCAGCTCTGAATGGTTCCAGACTTCCCCACTGAACCCATAGCACAACCCAGCTCTGCATGGTTCCAGACTTCCCCTCTGAACCCATAGCACAACCCAGCTCCGGGTAAACTCCCGTCGGAGCCGAAAAATCCCACATGGAAATGCCTGTGATGAGAATCAACACGTTTTGAACCACCTTGTGGTCCGTATGGGCTTCCATAACCCCTTCACTCCAGACCAAGATCAGAATGTTCTATCTGAAATGTGAAGTCTGTTCTGTTCTATGGTTCAGAGACTTAGGGACCAACAAATTCCAACCCTCACAACCTCAGGGCATTCAGCAGCAACAAGTGCCTGAGGTGCTGCATCCCCGATATCAAACGGCCAGAAATAATTTCCAACCAAACACCTGGCAGAGGAAAAAAAAACCAAATTCTTTAAGCACAGAGGCGAAGAGGAGGACATGAGACTGGGCTGGGAACACACTGCGAAAGCTTTGTACCAGCATCACAAGACAGGCTCTGGAATGGAAGGAACCCCCAGGTGGATAAGATGGTGGGATGACCTCGACAGACTTGGCACAGTTGTATGGATTCAAAAGTGCCAACAGCCGGAACGACGTGGGCCTAGCCAAACACGTCAGCCCAGAACCCAGTCCACTGGAGAAGTCTTGCTATGGATCCAGGCAAGAATGAACCAACGACCTACCAGTCCGCAAGTCAATGACATTGACCACTGGACAACGGTGGATGGTAAATGCTACAGTCTTTTTTTCCCCATTTCATTGCAAAGGTCTTTCTGGTGCTCTTTAGAACTCATAAATATTGATATTTTTGTACTTCCAGTTCTTCTACAACAGGGAGTGCTTTCGATTGGGAACGAAGAAATGCTGTCTGTGTGTCTGTCTGTCCGTGGTCGAAATGTGTTCCACTCGCTCCAGCAAACCTGCTGGACCGATCTTTTTGAAAATAGTAGATATGTTCATTATGGGTCACGG
>JADBJO010004188.1:158108-160608 GCA_016801955.1 Conus betulinus | reverse complement strand
CCAATTCTAATTTCATTTCAACCGCTGGCTGACACACTTTTCAAATCGGACAACAACGTAGTGTGATGAATTCAATTCAGTGGCGACACTCTTTTTCGTTGTGCTGTTCACCAGCTAAAAAACCGTCAGGAGTAGTACTGACTATGGCTTCTTTTTTTTTTTTTTTTTTTTTTTTTATGTTCTTCCACAAAGAATAATAACCCATTCCTCAATCACTTGATGGAATTGGGATTGCCTATCAAACCTTTAAACCACCTTCGGATAGCTAAGGGGGCGAAAGCAGACAAAGGCTTGTCAAACCCCCCCCCCCCCCCCCCCCCCCCCCCCCCCCCCCCTATCAGCCATGAAGCCATGCAAGCGGTCTTTGCTCCGGGCTCTGTCCCCGAATCTGAATCATCGCTTTTCGTAGTCGTTCCTGGACCTTTTACGTTTACGGTGAGGGGAGTGTGTCTGTGTGTGTACTGGGGAGGGGGGCGGGTGGAGGGGGGTGTTTGAAGCCATGCTTATGTGTTTTATTGTTTATCCCTCCCATACCTACCACCATGCATTCGAACTTAAGGGGCCAGGGTTAGAAACAAAAACAACAACAACAACAACAACAACAACAGACAATGTTGACGTCTTTCAGACTTCTGAAGAGATACGCGACAAACAGAATCCAACTCGACCCTATCGTCCTAGTGATCATGCCAAGTCCCCGGGGTGAAGCGAGCTGAACACAACAGGGGATGATTCGGCAGGCTGGAAAACTACCCGTCTTGACCCAGTCCCACGATGGCGTAGCCGACTGATAAACACATGCCAGTGTGGACTTCCTGCTTGATTAAGGGAGGTCTGACCTCATGAGAAACACTGCTCTCTCAATCTTCAGTGTTGAGAAACACTGCTCTCAAGAAACCCTGCTCTCTCAGTCTTCAGTGTTGAGAAACAATGCTCTCAGGACACAAGACAAAGAAAGTACAGGACAAAACACAACGCGTTTCGACCTCTTGGGTCTTCTTAAGGCAAAAACAAATAGCATATAGGACAGTGAAAATGAAGAACGAGAAACCACTTGTTTTCTCATAGTCTGCGCAATTTTTTTTTTTTTTTTTAATTTTATTTTGTGCTGAATGTAAGTGGTTTCTCGTTCTTCGTTTTCACTGTCCTAGATGTTATTTGTTTTTGCCTTGATAAGACCCAAGAGGTCGAAACGCGCGCTGTGTTTTGTCCTGTGCTTTGTTTGTCTGTTTCCTTGGCGGTAAGCAAGCCCCCTCTCTTTCTAAATTTTGTTTCATTTTCCGCCCTCAGTCACTCCGTTTGGAAAAGAATGAAGCTGCTGGATCCCATTCAGGCTAGGGACATGTACGCGGAACCCAGTTGGTTTCATAGAAACTTTATTTTACACACAGAGTAGACCGACCAGTGCCTGAAGACACAACATGGAATACTGTGAGTAACATAGCAAGCAAAGAGTAAAAGAAAAGATAACTGAAATAAGATGATTTTTATTTTCAATTGAACGAGTAAATAAAATAAAATGAAATGAAATAAAGATAAACTAAAAATGAAATAATGTCGCAATCATAGAGATTAACCCATGGTTCCGGTACCATTATTTAAAACGAATACTACTCAAAAGCGTTTGTCTGTAACAAACTGGGGCATAGATTAGACAGTAAACAGGACAAAGGGCTTTTCGTTACCATGGCGACGAACCAAAAGTAAATGGCCGTTACGCCAATGCCCCAGGTAAGTAGGCCACTGGGTCACTGGTTACTCTGTTGCTGGTCAGTTTTGAGTGAAGCAGGTAGCTTCAAATAGGCGTCTGCTATGAGAGACTGTACAGAGCTGAACGCGTTCGGTTACACTGATATAACCTATACCTGTCTCCACTGTGCTAATGCGCCGTGTTCGAACACTTTCTTACTGTTCCTTAATGCGTGTTTTCATAAACCGTTTACATTTCTTTATTGGTTAGCATGCACTAGACATCGCACTGTAAGGTTTACCAGATGAACTGACGGAAGATCAACGTCAAAGGTGAGGTTTATGTCCCCACTGGCCCCTAAGGACAAGGCTTCCCTGACTGTAGTCTGTATAGTTCTTGGTGTTGCTGTCCCCCCAAGCGGTGGATGATTGGCTGGAGTCGGTGTTGTAGGTCGTCGTCTGCTCTGTGTGGCTGCCTCCTCTCAAGCCTTGCTGATGATGTAGGGCTTTGGGGAGGTTTACACGGCTCTTTCTGTTGTGTACAAAACTAGGTCTCCACTCCCATTGCCATTGCCATTGAAGGTGAGATTTACGTCCTATCGGCCTGAGGCCCTTAAGGACAGTTATACTACAGATGTAGGTCTACATCATTGTGGCGACAGCTGTCACCGGCTGTACTAGGTGAATTGCTGTGGGGGTCGTCGTATTTCTCTCTCAGAGCTCGTTTCCCTTTAGAACGTTGTTGGTTCAATTGCGGTTGTTGGCTGTCGACCGACGATGGGCGTCGGTATATGGTGTTTCTCTTGAACGT
>JADBJO010004188.1:125608-153108 GCA_016801955.1 Conus betulinus | reverse complement strand
TGCGCCACCATCATGTAATCTAGTTATGGTGGTGCAACGTACAAGCTAATGTGTGACCTGCTGACCCCAGAAAAGCCAGACAACAAAATGTACAAAGAAATGAAGGAAGCAGTACCGAATCACCTAAAGCCCACACTATTTTGAACGTTTTAAGTTCCACACTCAAGACGGACGTAAAGAAGAGTTTGTCGTTGTGTATTAAATAGATCAAAGTTTTGTAAGAATGATGAGTAATTTCTTCTATGATGCTGGACTGCGACATCGCATTCCAATTTGGGTTGGTATTTCAGCAGCTGGTGTCTCAGAGATGCTTGCATTCTCGTATTGTAACAGACAAGGAAGTTATTCGGATAAAGCAACATATAAAGACAGACACAGTTACAGATTTATGGTTTTATTCGCAAACCTCAACACACATTAATAATGCAAATTGCTAAATGTACAAACACCCGTTACAACGCATTGCTACACTGTTCAACAAGACATACTTCCGAAATTTACGTGCCTGTTATAAATGGAAATATATATATATATATATATATATATATATATATATATATATATATTCTGAACAAAATTGGCTGCATATCATACGATTCTTGAATGACCAATATTCCGAGTATGCACGTGGACAGCATAGTTCTTTTTTTTTTTTCGTTTGCTGTAAATCACATGGTAGATCATTTGCCCCACCTGAACCCCCCCCCCCCCCCCCCTCCCTTCCTCCTTTCCCCCCGTGCCCCCCCCCCCCCCCCCCCCCCCCCCCCCCCGTTTTTTTTTGTTTGTTTGCTCAAGTGTTGCTGCTCTATGTGTAGTGTAATTGGTAGTGTATACGTTGTATATTGCATATATAATTTGTAAAACTTGCTCATCAAATAAACATATCTGCATGCAGAAACAAAGAAAACACATCTAATAAGCATGTGATTTGCACACAGGAACAGACAGGTCATGGTGCAATATATGATCTCTATACAGAAACAAACAATAAGTGATTTGCAGACAGAAAAAAAAAAAACCAAAACAGATCAAGGTACAGTATGTGATCTCCATACAGAAACAAACCGATCATGGTATATTAATAAAGAGTGATCTGCAGACAGAAACAGATCATGGTATAAAGTGATCTGCAGACAGAAACAGATCATGGTATAATTTGTGATCTGCATACACAAAGAAACAGGTCATGGCACACAATTTGTGATCTGCATACACAAAAAAAAAAAACAGATCATGGCACAATTTGTGATCTGCTGCATACACAAAGAAATAAATCATGGCACAATATATATGATCTGAATACACAAAGAGACAGATCTTGGCACAATTTGTGATCTGCATACACAAAGAGATCTTGGCACAATTTGTGATCTGCATACACAAAGAGACAGATCATGGCACAATTTGTGATTTGTAGACAGAAACAAACAGATCATGGTATAAAGTGTGATCTGCAGACAGAAACAAGCAGATCATGGTATAATATGTGATCTACAGACACAAACAAAAACAATATGTGACTGATCTACAGACATAAACAAACAGATCAAGGTGCAATATGTGATCTGCACACAGAAACAAACAGATCAAAGTACAATATGTGATCTACAGACATAAACAAACAGATCAAGGTGCAATATGTGATCTACAGACATAAACAGATCAAGGTGCAGTATGTGTGATCCACAGACATAAACAAACAGATCAAGGTACAATATGTGATCTACAGACATAAACAGATCAAGGTACAATATGTGATCTGCACACAGAAAGAAACAGATCAAGGTACAATGTGTGATCTGCACACAGAAACAAACTGATCGACACACAGTAAGTGATTTACACACAGAAACAATCAGATCAAGGTACGGTATGTGATTTTCATACAGGAACAATGAAACAGATTGAATTCAGTTCATGTCATTTATATTCCTGCCGACCGAAACCGGACATATCATGGCTGACACCTCCTCACAGTTACACTATACGTATATGTTCAACGAAATAAATAAGTAAATAAATAATTGATGCACAAATAAACAAATACATAAATAGTTCAGAAATGGCTTCCACAAAACCCACTAGTCGAGTATATGATCCGTTCAAAGAAACAAAGAAAACAGATCAAGGTTCTGTATGTAGTCTGCGCATAGATTCAAACTGATCCAGGCAAAGTTTCTGAACTGCATAAAGAAACAAATAGCAAATAGGTGATGTTGCATAGTTCTTTTTTTTTTTCTTCTTTTTTTAAAAATTAAATCCACACACAGAAGCAAGGGGGCATATCAAGATACAGTATGTGACTTGCATGCAGAAACAGATGGGACAAAGTGCAATCAAAGAAACAGGTCAAAGTGCAGTATGTGAGCTGCATACAGAAACAAAAACAGGTCAAAGTGCAGTCAAAGAAACAGATAAAAAAAAAAGCAGTATGTGAGCTGCACAAAGAAACAAACAGGTCAAGGTGCAGTATGCGAGCTGCACAAAGAAACAAACAGGTCAAGGTGCAGTATGCGAGCTGCACAAAGAAACAAGCAGGTCAAAGTGCAGTATGTGAGCTGCACAAAGAAAACAAACAGGTCAAGGTGCAGTATGTGAGCTGTACAAAGAAACAAACAGGTCAAGGTGCAGTATGCAAGCTGCACAAAGAAACAAACAGGTCAAGTGCAGTATGTGAGCTGTACAAAGAAACAAACAGGTCAAGGTGCAGTATGCAAGCTGCACAAAGAAACAAGCAGGTCAAAGTGCAGTATGCGAGCTGCACAAAGAAACAAACAGGTCAAGGTGCAGTATGCAAGCTGCACGAAGAAACAAACAGGTCAAGGTGCAGTATGTGAGCTGCACAAAGAAACAAAACAGGTCAAGGTGCAGTATGTGAGCTGCACAAAGAAACAAACAGGTCAAGGTGCAGTATGTGAGCTGCACAAAGAAAAACATGATAGGTAGAAGTGCAGTATGTGAGCTGCACAAAGAAACACGATAGGTAGAAGTGCAGTATGTGAGCTCCACAAAGAAACAAACAGGTGAAAGTGCAGCGAGCTATACACAAAGAAACACGATAGATAGAAGTGCAGTATGTGAGCTGCACTGCGAATCAAAACAGGTCAAAGTGCAGTCAAAGAAAAACAGGTCAAAGTGCAGTATATGAGCTGCATATAGAAACAAGGAGATCAAAGTACAGTATGTGAGCTGCATATACAAACAAGGAGATCAAAGTACAGTATGTGAGCTGCATATACAAACAAGATCAAAGTACAGCATGTGAGCTGCATATAGAAACAAAGAGATCAAAGTACAGTATGTGAGCTGCATATACAAACAAGATCAAAGTACAGCATGTGAGCTGCATATAGAAACAAGAGAGATCAAAGTACAGCATGTGAGCTGCATATAGAAACAAGGAGATCAAAGTACAGTATGTGAGCTGCATATACAAACAAGATCAAAGTACAGCATGTGAGCTGCATATAGAAACAAAGAGATCAAAGTACAGTATGTGAGCTGCATATACAAACAAGATCAAAGTACAGCATGTGAGCTGCATATAGAAACAAAGAGATCAAAGTACAGCATGTGAGCTGCATATAGAAACAAGGAGATCAAAGTACAGTATGTGAGCTGCATATACAAACAAGATCAAAGTACAGCATGTGAGCTGCATATAGAAACAAAGAGATCAAAGTACAGTATGTGAACTGCATATACAAACAAGATCAAAGTACAGCATGTGAGCTGCACATAGAAACAAAGAGATCACAGTACAGTATGTGAGCTGCATATAGAAACAAGGAGATCAAAGTACAGTATGTGAGCTGCATATACAAACAAGATCAAAGTACAGCATGTGAGCTGCATATTTAAACAAAGAGATCAAAGTATAGTATGTGAGCTGCATATAGAAACATAGAGATCAAAGTACAGTATGTGAGCTGCATACAGAAACAAGGAGATCAAAGTACAGTATGTGAGCTGCATATAGAAACAAGGAGATCAAAGTACAGTATGTGAGCTGCATATACAAACATAGAGATCAAAGTACAGTATGTGAGCTGCATACAGAAACAAGGAGATCAAAGTACAGTATGTGAGCTGCATATAGAAACAAGATCAAAGTACTGTATGTGAGCTGCATATAGAAACAAGATCAAAGAACAGTATGTGAGCTGCATATAGAAACAAAGAGATCAAAGTAAAGTATGTGAGTGGCATACAGAAACAAGGAGATCACAGTACAGTATGTGAATTGCATACAGGAACAAACAGACCAAGGTACAGTTTATGATCTGCACACAGAAACAAACAGATCAAGGGTACAGTTTATGATCTACATACAGAAACAAACAGATCAAGGTACAGTTTATGATCTACATTCAGAAACAAACAGATCAAGGTACAGTTTATGATCTACATACAAAAACAAACAGATCAAGGTACAGTTTATGATCTACTTACAGAAACAAACAGATCAAGGTACAGTTTATGATCTACGTACAGAAACAAACAGATCAAGGTACAATTTATGATCTACATATAGAAACAAACAGATCAAGGTAAAATTTATGATCTGCATACAGAAACAAAACATCAAGGTACAATTTCATGATCTGCATACAGAAACAAACAGATCAAGGTACAATTTATGATCTGCATACAGAAACAAACAGATCAAGGTACAATTTTATGATCTGCATACAGAAAACAAACAGATCAAGGTACAATTTATTATCTGAATACAGAAAGTAACCCAGATCAAGGTCAAATTGAAGATCTGCAGTACAGAAACAAACATAGATCATGGTATGATTTTAGATCTGCACACAGAAAACAAGCAGATAGACAAATACAATTTATGATCTGCATACAGAAACAAATCCAGATCAAGGTACAATTCATGATCTGCATACAGATACAAACAGATCAAGGTACAATTTTTATGATCTACATACAGAAAGTAACCCAGATCAAGGTCAAATTGAAGATCTGCAGTACCGAAACAAACCAGCTCATGGTATGATTTTCAGATCTGCACGTAGAAACAAACAGACTGAGATACAATTTATGATCTGCATACAGAACAAAACAGAACAAGGCACAGTTTCACATGCAAAACAGAAACACAAAGACCCTTATCTACACCAAGAAACAAGGAAACTGAAGAGACTGATGTACATTTAAAAAAAAAAACTATACACAGAAACAAAGAAGCAGATCAAGATACAGGGTGTGATCTGCCGACAGAAACAAACATCGAGGTGCAGCGTGTGATCTGTATACCAAAAAACAAACAAGTCAGGGGTACAATCTGTAATGACATGAGCTTCAACAGTGGAGCAGGTGAAGGGACAGTTTCATGAGTTTGTGATCTGCTCTCAGAAAACAATGAATCAGGTCAACAATGTTTGTTAGCTGCATATAACTATAAGAGGCAAAAGAAAAAGACAGTTGTACAGTTTGTGGCCAGCATACAGAAACAAAGAAACAGATCAAGGTACAGTTTGTGATCTGTATGATACAGAAACAAACCAGAAAAAAAGACTTTTTTATTTGTGCAGTATGGGATCTGTATATATAGAAATGACTTTCTCTTGTATGTGATCTGAATCCAGAAACAAAGAAAATAGATTTCAAGTCCAGTATGTAATCCATTTCCAGAAACAAAGACAGAGAGACCTCAGGTCCAGTTTGAAACAGATCATGGCAGTTTATCATCTGCACATAAGATGTAAGAAAACAGTTTAAGACTGTTTTCTCACCTACATACAGAAACAAAGAAATAGATGATGCTATACAGTTTGTGACATGCATGCATTCAGACACAGAAACAGATCATGGCACAGCATAATCTTGCATTCAGGAATTAGAAAACAGATCAAGACTGTTTCTCATCCGCAAACAAAGAAAAGAGATGCAAGTGCATAATGTAGGATTATCAACATGCATTCAGACACAAAGAAACCAAAAACGGCAGTGTAAAATATGCATAATTTAGACATTAAGGAAAACAAATCAAGACTGTTTCTCATCCGCATACAGAAGTAAATGAGCAGATGAATGCACAGTATATCATTTGAATACCGGAAAAAAAAAAAAAAAAAAAAAAGAAAGGCTCAGTATGTAATTAGTACACACAGCAACAAAAAGAAACAGATAAAGATAGTTTGTGACCTGCAAACAGAAAATGAGCACACAGATCACATGAGCAGCATGTGTCCAGCATACACAAGCAAAGAAAAAGTCTGATCTTGATTTTGAGTCTTTTCATCAACTGAAAACGTACTTTCGTATCCGTTTTTCTTTCCTTCCTTTTTCTTTCTAGAAAGAAAACATGTTTCATTTATTTATTTCACTTATTCATTAATTCATTCATCAAATTATTGCTCTATGTATTCAATTTTCTTTTCTTTACACAAAGTTCCAGTGGGTCTTCGTTCTCTTGTGTAATTTTCTTTTCACTAAAGAAGAACTAATGATGCAGTAAGCATGATCTAAGTCGATGCTCTGGCGGCTGTAAGAAAGACTCTGTGCCACAAGAACATCTTGTCCTGCTCCATGTGTGCTCATCAGGGTTGATGAAGCATCACTTATTCTCTGGCTCTCTGGGACCTTCTGCTGCCTGTTCACTGGAACAAGTAATCATTCCTTCAATATCCTCTGTAAACATCACTTCAAAGAAGTCACTTTTGAACAAAAACAACACACAAACAAATTAACAAACAATAAATAAATAAGCAAACAAATAATAACACAAATATGTGAAATTGAAAATACTTTTTGCAAAAGCATTTGCTAATGGTGGATAGTTGTTTTACATCCCTACAGTGTATTGGGAAATAAAATCTCCTTCTCTCTCTATATATATATAGATATATGTACATACACACACAAACACACATACACACAAAAGCACAGAAAGTTACCCATTTTTCATTTTTGTGACATGGGAAAAATTATTTTAAAGTCCATAATCTGTGTTTTATTCAAAGGTCCACTGATTTCAGGGCTGGAAATGACTCTTGTAAAAGATTCACTTTCATTTTTGTGATTACTTAATCCATGATTTGAAAATAAAATGGAAACAAGTGTTCAGAGCTTCACACAATATCACAAATCAAGATTATGAATTTTTCAGCATACAACCATACATGAGTATTTACCTGAGCAAGGCAGCAAACATCATTCTTCTTCCTTCGGACTGGCTGACTAGTCATTAATTAAATATTAGCATTATTGTTATCATTATCATCATCATTATTGTTTTGGCAGTGCATAGAAATGAGGAATTTCGTAATAGACTATCAACTAGCTTCACAACATTTTTTTTTTCCATGTCATGATACATCATTGTGCTAAAGTTGCACAAATCTGTATCTGATGTTATTTCCTTTTCAAAGGGCAACAACAAAGCACAGACATTCAATTCTTATTGAAGAACAGCCCCCTGAAGTTCATCAAACAAAAGCTTATTCATTTGACTTTCATTCAGCCAGGAAATCACACACTTCACACTTCCTCTTCACTAACAAAACACATTGCTCTTTCATCGAAAACAGGCTTACACTTCTCGACAGAAAAGCAAGTGTTTGAATATCACCACCCCTCCTTTCTTTTTTTTTTTCTCTTTTGTTTAAATCTTTTGGTCAATGTAAACTTAGAAACAATGTCTGCAACCCCTCTGAGTTAATAACTTCACACTGTCACATCAACAATATAAACTTATATAATTATGTGATTTCTGACTACAGTTCTTTGGTCTTAGGAATAGATTTGACAACCATTGTATGGTAGTGTACAGATATTAACCTATTTTCTTATTACACTGAAAGCAGAACAGATGGGGAGTCTGTGATTTTAAGTTCATAAATTGATATGAAAATGAGATCACTTCATATTTGTTGGGGATCGGAACTCTTACCCTGTCCGCCACTCCCACCCAATAACTTGGGGTGCTGAAAGCACCTCCACTTGGGGTCAGGAAGCTTTTCCTTTTTTTTAATTTTTTTATTTTGCTTGTTTTCATTTTTGTTTTGTTTTTGTTCTTGCATTAATAACTTCAGTCTGCACAGCCTGTACAAAATGTGAAATTATTTACACCATGCCTTCTTCTTTCCCCACTGCAAACAGTAGAGATAAGGTAAAATTGCTATGCCGACAGAAAGCTATTCCTGCCACTGAATTAGTATAATAATATGATTAAGTTACAATCTTGTTTTCTTTATCACTAAAAAGTCACTATGAAGTTATGATCACACTCAACCCCCCCCCCCCCCCCCCCCCCCCAAAAAAAAAAAAAAAAACCATAAAACCTACCTAAACCCCCAACAAGAAAGAAAGAAAAAACAAACCCCCCACATCAAAATCATGACTTTTATTTTGTCAAGATTAACTCAGATTATACTTATTTCAAATTTTATCTGTAAGAACATTACCTGAAAACACTCATGCAGATTTTGCATTTTGGTGGTGTGTCTGTTTATATTTACAGGCTGGTAACTTTGACAAAATTATGCAATGTGGTTCTGTAAGGTGGATTCAAGTACTATCAATAGGCATTAAAAAATCCAATACTACAGACAATTTCTCCAATCATCGAATAATATTCCATGATCACCTTAAAAAAAAAAGGGAAATTTGAAGCATTTTCAGTCTTATTCAACAATTACTGTGACTAGTGAAACAAAGACTGTGTTTGTAACTAATTCACAAGATTTTTTTTCCTTTCACTTTCTCACTTCTCCCTGGACAAAATGACTTATTTTCAAAACATTTAAAACAAATCAGAACTTATGTTAGAGGGCTCATGTGTATGGATGAGAAATGTGTACATAACAGTGGTCACAAGAAAATCCTGCCTGTCCCTCAAAGTCATTATTTCATCTTTCTTTTTTAATTTGTGCAAAGTCTCTGTTTCACGGTCAGAAAGAATTCTACCACTGCTCTCATTTTTACGCCACACTCTACTGTTCAAAATATTTGTATATATATATATATGAATATCTGTCTATCCACAATTTTCCCCTATTCTCAATTTACTGAATATGTACCAATAACAATGTATGCATACAAAATGATGCAAAAATCATTTTAGTGGAGACACATGCCGTTGATCAGTGAGACATTAAATAGAGAGAGAGAGAGAGAGAGAGAGAGAGAGAGAGAGAGAGAGAGAGAGAGAGAGTAAAATACAGTTGCACAACTGTCACATGCATTCCATGCATTTGTGGACTGAATCTAAAAATGAGGGATAATCATAATCATTTTCTGCACTGTTACCATATAACTAGCCTGCACAGTACACATAGTGCAGGTGAAGTCAAAATGACATCATCTTAATTTTTGCTGTTCTTACCTTTTCCAAAGAGCTGTGGAAAATGATGCAGATTAAGTTCCCTGAGACTGGTGGGGCAGCCAGTGTGATCTTCGCTGAGACTGGTGGGGCAACCAGTGTGATCTTCGCTGAGACTGGTGGGGCAGCCAGTGTGATCTTCGCCGAGTCTGGTGGGGCAGCCAGTGTGATCTTCGCTGTGTCTGGTGGGGCAACCAGTGTGATCAGAACAACACTCCTTGAACTGACGGGAACACATGGTCCAGCACAGCCTTGGACCATTCCTTACAGCTGACAGGTAACTCTGGACAAACTGAAAACGAAGTTAGTTTCAAAGTGAGGTGACTGCAGATGGAACTGAAACAAATCTTTCGAAAAGAGAAATTATGAATATTCTGCCAGACAAAAGTGACAAACAAATTACAAAACCAAACACCTTGTCGTGTAATTTGTTTGTCCCCTTTGATTGGCAGATTATGATTTCTCTTTAAAACACTGAGATTGATTATGATTTCTCTTTAAAAACATTGGTAAAGTATAATCATCTTTTTTTCTTTTTAAAAACCTGTGAAATTACAGCCAGTGTACGACAAGAAGCGCTTACGCTTATGAATGTGAGCTTACCAAATAATAGTTATGTAGTGACAAAAATCTTTCCTTCATTCTTCTGTATTGAGTGTATTGATCACAGACGCACACCCTCTTGATAAATTGCGGTTGTTGATGGCCCACTGAATCGCAAAGGGCCAAATCAGCGATGATACTGTACACACAGATTTCACATACAGACAACTGCCGGTACTGCACACACACACACATGTACACACACACACACACTTCCTCTCTCTCTCCCGCTCTCACACACACTCATGTACACTCACAAATGTACACTCCCTCTCTTTCTCTTGCACACACTTATGGACATGCACACACTTTTTTTTTTTTTTTTTTGGGGGGGGGGGGGGGAGGGGAGGGGGTCTAATATCACAAAAGTAAACTTACATTAAACTGAAGAATGAAACATAACACACACACACACACACACACACACACACACACACACACACACATATACACACACACATTTCTTTTTAAAGTGACATGAAACCGTCAAAGAGCACCTGATGACAAAAGCCTACCTTTGGTGTGTTCTGTCCAAATCCGACCCTTTTTTTCCCCACAGGTGTTAATCCAATGACACGGCTGCAGAGAAATTCTCCATTCTTGTTCCAAGTTCGTCTTTGTTTCCACACCAGAAACAAAGGGAAAGCTGAAACAAATTAAATGCAGGCACATGTGTGTGCATAAGTGACTACTTTGGGGCCTACGTCTGAACTCATTGTCACAGGTCTTCCCAGTCTTCTGTGAACTCGCTGCTGTTGTCACGATTTTCCCCTTCCCGGCAAAGAGTGGAAAACCGTGAAAGGTTTGAGCATGTTCGCTGTGACCCGTCGATCAAAGCGACCGGCTCTCACCGTCAGGGAGTCCGATATTTGACAACGCTGTTTCTAAATCTGCTTCTTCCCGTATAAAATCACTTCATCTTCACCAAGAAAAAAGAGAAATCTTATTCCAAGGCTAAAGATCACCATAAGAATCTTTCCGAATTGTATTCAGCCATCCTCTCTTTCCACATGCAGCTTAGTTGCCACGCACCAAAAATAGTAACGTCCTCTGATTGGCCAGGCCAAGTCGTGGCTATTTTCGTTTATTCACACGCCGTCATCGCTAAAGCCACGAATATCAATGGTATTCATGAAAGAATTTTGCTTAAAAGACAAACAAACAAACAACAACAACAACAACAACAACAAAACCCTCTCATTTACGAATTTTGCTCACGTCCTGTCGGCCGGTGGCCTTTAAAGACAATGGGTATTTTCTATCGAAGTAAAACTACGGGAATGGGGGGAGGGGGGGGGGGGGGGTGACAGATCACATGACTCGTGGTAGCCAATTAGATGCAGGTAAATGTATTGTTTATGCATGAGGAGTGCAGCAATTTCCGGCGACTCCGGCGGCTAGTTTCAATTCGACTTACATGGAGTAGTGGGCGACTGTCGGTGAGCGCGCTTGGACTAGCGGAAGTGACCTTTGGGCGCGTGACATTGAAAATTTTCCGATTCCTGGCGAAGACAGCCGACCATCAGTGCCACGCCTGACACAGGTAAGCACGTGGTTGATGAAAGTCACTACAGTACAGCCAGCTGTGCCCTTCGCGTTCAATTTTCGATCCGTTTATGCTATTAAAAGCAGGAGACCCCCCCCCCCCCCCCCCCACACACACACACACACACACCTTCCTCCCTTTTTCCCTCCTTCCTGTGTATTTCCAAACTTTATGAATGTTAACGTGAATTGTTGACCATTACCCTATCCATGTATTTAGCCTAGGGTTGTAGGCCTACAGAGTAGCCATGTGACAATGACAATGGGAGTTCACTCTTAACTGAACGAACTTTCAGATCGTGAACCTAGTTTGTCACATTCGTGATCTCGGCGATCTTGTCTTTATTGCGCCGATAGTCTGGCTCGCGATCCGAGATCGGAATGGTTGGCGAACCTCACCGATCTTAGATAGCGAACCGAAAGATCGGGCCATTAAGAACAAAGGCAAGATCGCCGAAATATAAACTGGACGAACTAGGTTCACGATCTTAAAGTTCGTTCAGTTAAGACTGGCCTTAAATTTTAACATTTTCATTCGGTGCGACGCAAAATTGTCGAGTTCACAATGCTGTGGACATAAACAGCTTCAATTTCAGACAAAGAAATTGATGCAATGCACTTCACAGCCAGTTCAGTAGGCCTGATAATATATTTCAGTTGAGCAGCAGCGAGCAGCTTGTGTCCCATGTCTTGAAAGAGATTGCTCAAACTTCAACTACGAATCTGTTTTCAGATTGTCGTGACTCTGCAAAGCAGATCAAGGGCTTCAGTTAAGAGAGAAACTATGGTTTGTTGTTGGTTTATGATCTAGATTAGTGGACCCTCAGTTCATTTAATTAGGAATAGCCTTTAATTGCCTGGTCTTCTGTTTAGCTTCTGGCGGCCATTCTTCACAGCACACCACATGGACACCAGATAAGTCTCTCTTCGTTCTTTGTTTGTACTTTCCTAAATGTTAAATGTGATCTTTTTTTTGCTTGAAGAAGACCCAAGAGGTCGAAATGCATCGGGTCTTGTCCTGTGCTTTGTTTGTCAATGTCCTCGGCGGCAACTAACCCCCACTCTTTCTAAATTTTGCTTTGGTCTTCTGGATTGCAATCCAAGATCGGTGAGGTTCGCGAGGTGAGGGTTCACTTACGCGACGTCTAATCAGCTAACTTTTAGTAAATTGTATCCTGTTAAACAAAAAACCTCTTTAAAAGCGACATCTAATCGGGCAACATTCAGTGAAGAGAGTCCCGTTTAGCGATCACTCTTAATAAGCGACGTCTAATCGGGCGACATTCAGTGAATCGAGTCCAGTTAAGTGTTACCCTCTTAATAAGCAACGTCTAATCGGGCGACATTCAGTGAAGAGAGTCCCGTTTAGCGATCACTCTTAATAAGCGACGTCTAATCGGGCGACTTTCAGTGAAGCGAATCCAGTTAAGTGTTACCCTCTTAATAAGCGACATCTAATCGGGCAACATTCAGTGAAGAGAGTCCCGTTTAGCGATCACTCTTAATAAGCGACGTCTAATCGGGCGACATTCAGTGAAGCGAGTCCAGTTAAGTGTTACCCTCTTAATAAGCGACGTCTAATCGGGTGACATTCAGTGAAGAGAGTCCCGTTTAGCGATCACTCTTAATAAGCGACGTCTAATCGGGCGACATTCAGTGAAGCGAATCCAGTTAAGTGTTACCCTCTTAATAAGCGACATCTAATCGGGCAACATTCAGTGAAGAGAGTCCCGTTAGCGATCACTCTTTATAAGCGACGTCTAATCGGGTGACATTCAGTGAAGAGAGTCCCGTTTAGCGATCACTCTTAATATGCGACGTCTAACCGGGCGACTTTCAGTGAAGCGAATCCAGTTAAGTGTTACCCTCTTAATAAGCGACATCTAATCGGGCAACATTCAGTGAAGAGAGTCCCGTTTAGCGATCACTCTTAATAAGCGACGTCTAATCGGGTGACATTCAGTGAAGCGAGTCCAGTTAAGTGGTACCCTCTTATAAAGTGACGTCTAATTGGGTGACATTCAGTGAAGAGAGTCCCGTTTAGCGATCCCTCTTAATAAGCGACGTCTAATTGGGCGACTTTCAGTGAAGAGAGTCCCGTTTAGCGATCCCTCTTAATAAGCGACGTCTAATCGGGCGACATTCAGTGAAGCGAGTCACGTTTAGCGATTCCTCTTAATAAGCCATGTCTAATCGGGTGACATTCAGTGAAGCGAGTCCCGTCTAGCGATTCCTCTTAATAAGCAACATCTAATCGGGCGACATTCAGTGAAGCGAGTCCCGTTTAGCGATTCCTCTTAATAAGCCATGTCTAATCAGGCGACATTTCAGTGAAGCGAGTCCCGGTTCAGTGATACAGTCTTAATAAGCGACGTCTAATCGGGCAACTTTCAGTGAAGCGAGTCCCGTTTAGCGATTCCTCTTAATAAGCGACGTCTAATCGGGCGACATTCAGTGAAGCGAGTCCGGTTCAGCGATACAGTCTTAATAAGCGACGTCTAATCGGGCAACTTTCAGTGAAGCGAGTCACGTTTAGCGATCCCTCTTGATAAGCGACATCTAATCGGGCAACTTTCAGTGAAGCAAGTCACGTTTAGCGATCCCTCTTAATAAGCGACATCTAATCGGGCAACTTTCAGTGAAGCGAGTCCCGTTAAGCTAAACCCTCTAATTTATAAGCAATAGCTAATCAGGCAACTTTCAGTTAAGTGAGCCTGATTAAGAGATACCATCACACTAACGGACATCTAATCAGGCGACTTTCAGACAAGCGAGTCCGGTTCAGCGATACAGTCTTAATAAGCAACGTCTAATCGGGCAACTTTCAGTGAAATTAGTCTAGTTCAGCGATAGTCTTAATAAGCAATGTATAATCAGACAACTTTCAGTGAAGCGAGTCGGAATAAGTGATACCATCATAATATGCGACATACAATCTGACGACTTTCAGTGAAGCGAGCCCCGGTTTAGTGATATCCTTTAATAAACGATGTCTAATCAGGCGACTTTCAGTGAAGTTAGTCTGGTTAAGCGATACCGTCTTAATAAGCGACATCTAATCAGGCAACTTTCAGTGAAGCAAGTTTGATTAAGTGATACTCTCTTAATAAGCAACGTCTAATCGGGCGACTTTCGGTGAAGCTAGTCCAGTTAAGTGATACCCTCTTAATAAGCGACGTCTAATCAGGCAACTCTAAGTGAAGCGAGTCCGCTTAAGCAATACACTCTTAACAAGTGATGCCTTATTGGTCGATTTTCAGCGAAGTGAGTCTAATTAAGCGATACCCTCTTAATAAGTGACACGTAGTTGGACGACTTTCAGTGATATTTGTCCCGTTAAGCAATAGTCTTTCGTAAGGGACGCTTTATCGGGCGATTTTCAGTGACGCGAATCCGGTTAAGTGATACCCTCTTAATAAACGTCTAGTCGAGCGACTTTCAGTTAAGCAAGTCCGGTTAAGCTATACCATCAAGGAGATATTTACCGTGTTGAGATAGTTTGCAGACACACCACACTACGCTGACGTGGCCAGCCACACGCAAGCCACAGTGGTGGGTCATTCGCATACCTGACCTTTTCACCTTGCTTTATGCGCGCGCATTCTGCACAAGTTCTACCATTCAAACGAAGAAATGGAAGTCATTGTGAAATCAATACAGAACAAAACTTTAGCACCCGTCGGACACTGTCTGCGAGGCAATCATGATTTAACACCAACGTAGATACCTGCTCATAAAGTTGGGTAATATAAATTCAGCCTAGCTGACATGTGTGTACCGTTATCGGTCGTCGCTGTGCGAGAGAAGCCTACTCGTAAGTCGTTTCACAAAGGCCCACACACTAGATTAAACATGTATTCTCTCTCTCTCTCTCTCTCTCTCTCTCTCTCTCTCTCTCTCTCTCTCTCCAAATTCAGCCGATTTTAGGTAGCCGTATGCGCTTCTTCTTTGCGTGTGTAATCCAGTCTTTTCCATTCTCGGCATGTTTGAACAAATGAATACTGACTGCCCTGAAACGCAGCCTCACGTCATCGGTTTCTTTCTGAGACCGTATCTGAGTGAAAGCACTTTCAATCTTCGCTGTTCAGTGGCACTTCAAGGAAATGGCCAAAATAGACATTATATTTCTGCTTACTTTTTTTTATCTTTAACATACTGCAAAATATTTCCCACAATGATCTAAAACGCCCTTTTGTTATTTGCCGTATACTAAAATCATAATTGAATTCATATATTGACGGTAAAAAATCCTTTCATTATCATTATTTATCATCTTTAAAATAAAAAAAAAAAAAAAAAAAAAAAAAAAAACAACAACAACAAAAAAAAACGCACAAATTGCCTCCCTTGAAAATCCCTCTCGGTTTTCAAACCAGCTGCCAAGGTCTTTTGTCGTTTTCAGATGCTTTCGTTTCTCACGATCAGTATCTAATTTTGACCATGAAACCAAATTGTACATGTATACAATGCCCCGCACACTCGTCATGAATATAGGGGGAGGTTGCGTGACTGTGTGGTTGTTGTTGTTTGGTTGGTTGGTTTAGCCGGACAAGTTTCATTTTGCCGAGATGGAACGTTCTTTGAATACGAAAGTTGGGAGGCGGATACGAACGGAAATCTCTTCAAAATTGGGAGAAAGTTATGGTGAAATGTAGGAAAAACAAAGATTGTTCAACACTTTTTAGGAGGGGGCAGGATGGGATGGGGTGGGGAGGAGTGGTGGTAGAGAGGAGCGAGTGGGAGGAGGAGGAGGGAGCAGTTTTAAGTGTGTGTGTGTGTGTGTGTGTGTGTGTGCGTGTGTGTGTGTGTGTGTGCTCAAAAGTTATGACGGTCACTTTCCGTCGGAATGACCCTCCTATGGAACGAGTCTGCTGATCACATGACACAGGCGTGAAAAAAAAAAAAACGGTCACTGAGGTCACCAGGGCAGCTGAACATGAAGGGCTACGGAATTTCAGACCTTTCAGTGCTGATCGATGAGGATGGGGATGATGAAGATGTTCTGGAGCTTCATTCTGATCAGAGACTACATGACAGGTGTCCCTTATGATTATCCGTTCTTACATATACATTACCCTGGCGTCAACTAGGTTCGAGACATACGAACACCAGCAGTGTTTGTCAGAAAATATGAGCAACACTCTTACAGACGCACCCACCAAGTAGATGGAAACTCGATTGTGTTGTGCCAGTCCTCTCAACTGAGCCTAAAGCAAATTCAGCTCTCCGTGTGAGTAGGTTTGGACCCCCAAAACCCCACAATTGGGAATCGAACTACGGCCTCCCCATCTGTAAACCTCTGGCTGTTAAAATTGAACATTTCTGCCTAGGCCCTATTAAGTCGTCAAGCAATTCGAAGGACTGGTGACTGGACTGGTGACTGGGGGGGGGGGGGGGGGGGGGGGGGGGGGGGGGGGGGGCGGTGCGGCGATCACATCCAATGTCGACTAGGGTTAGTGAAAAACTTGGTTCAGTTAGGTATGGTGTGCGGTGTCTTTCATTAAAACAACACACAACATCAACAACAACAACAGCATGGCACGAGAAAAACCATTTTGGTTTGATCACAGATACTGTGTCAATCCTTATCATTTCTTTCTTTTTTTTTTTTTAAGAAAAGGTCTTGCTGTGAGTGCTAGACCGTTTGGCTAGAACTGAAGCGAGACTGCAAATTCAATCACCAAAGAAAAAAAAAAGCCATCAACAGTAAACGATGATGAAAAAAAACAACAAACAAACACGTAAAGAGGACTTGATACTTGGATCTTACAAAAGGAACAGGAGGAGGGAGTGAAAGGGTGTGTATGTGTTTGACGAAAGCCTTCATTTTGGCAAGGGGTGTGGAGCGTGATTTTCAGCTGAAAGCACCATTCGACAAGCCCCCCCCCCCCCCCCCCCCCCCCCCCCCCCCCCCCCCCAGGAATTAGGGTTAGGTTAGAGTCTTTGCGTTTCCCAGTGTCACGCATTATCCGTTTTCCACGTTTTGCGTTTGACACAGTGACCTGTCGCTCATGTCGTCCGCCGTTGGAGATGTAAACAGGCTACAGCTGGTTGTTATTGGGTCACTTAGCCTACAGCTTGTTGTTGTTATTGCTGTTTTCTCATAACGTCGTCTTGGCTACCCGTGTTACAGTGCTCTCAAAAAGGTGACATTTTTTTCTGTTACTTTATTGGTCAAGTATGTTTGAATACGCAAGTCTGTTGTGTGTCATGTGATAGGAAGGGGTAGATCTTATTGGCGGCCTCGAATACCTGGATTAGAGTGTTGGCCACATGTCGATTGTACTGGCAAGTCGTTGGCGAGAATGTCATGCGCCATCTCCCGTCACTAACAATGGAATGGTTCATGGGCTGTAACAAAGGATAAAGAGTTTATCGTATGTTTGAGATACTCTTTTTTTTTTCACTCATAAAAGGGAGAGGTAGGTGTGTGTGTGTGTGTGGGGGGGGGGGGGGGGGGGGGGGGGGGGGAGGGGGGGGGGAGGGGGCGGCAAGAGGGGGGGGGGGGGGCGCAAACTGATTATGCCAGGAATCCTGTATAGTACGTATTAGTAGTTTGTTACCGGCGAATGATCCAATGGCCATCGAGAGATAAACCATTTTTTCAGTGTCATAATATGCATAAAACCCAACCCGTCACTCCTTCGTCCATGCTTCCCATCCCTCCCTCTCTCTTCCCCTCTATTTCTGGCTGTCCTAGTTTGGAGGAATGACTCCCATCTTGCTCCCTCCCCCCCTCCCCCATCTCTTTTTACCTCCAGTTGTTACCCTCCCCCCTCTTACCTCCCACTATTCCCTCCAGCCCCCTATCCCTGTCCTCCCTCTCTGGCAGTATTATATTCTGTCACCGAATCACGCGTTACACCCCTACCCACTTTCCTTGACCTTCACCCTTATCGTCGCTACAGTCTTTGACAGAGCTGGTAGATGAAGACAGGCAAATAGAAAGAAAGAAAAGGAGGGACAGGCGGTGAAGGGAGCTGGGCGTGCAGTGAGGAATCCCTACAATGCAGAACTTGTGGGCCCGGGTCACAATGCAGGTAAAAAAAACATCGCTGGCCTTCCGGCTGTTGGTCCCAGAAATCTGTTCAGCTGGCAGCAGTTAAAAAACCACCCTGTTCAGTGCTCCAGGTATCACACACGCATCATGGACATTTTCAGTTCACCAATCAAGTTCACGCTTGTTCCTCGTAAAATAGCTGTTGTTTCCGTATCAAAATCAGAATGACTTATCTTTAGGGATTCTTTCTTTTTTTTTCCCATTATTCTCCAGGCTGCAATAATGTGATGAACCTAACTGAACTGCGCAAAAGCTTGCCGCTATTTTTTTTTCTTTTTAAATATAATTTCTATCACTTCTCTGATAATGATTCTAAATTTCTGACAGCTATAGCTGACACGTTTGGTCCTATGACTGGCATATACACTGAATCAATGCTGACTTATCATCATCATCATCACGACTATCATCATCATCATTGTTGTTGTGGATGTTGTCATCTTTGTTGTTGTTGATTAATACCATATGCAAGCGAGTCTATGTCATCATTCTGTGGTGCATTTTTTCTGATCCAGCTCACGAGGGACGCCACCTATTAAGCCCCCCATCTAACAGTTACAACTGCTTAGTAGCATGGCCAGCCAGAGTGAAAGTCCCCCCCCCCCCCCCCCCCCCCCCCCTCCCACCCCGACCCCCATTTTCTCCTTCTGGAGGAAGCCACCATGTCAGTTTAACACTCCCATGAACTCCTCGATTCTGAGCATTTGACACCAGACTGGCATTGGGGTGAGAACAGAAATCGAGTTCGAGTTCACCACAGGAGCACAGCATGAAGGACCACAGAATTTGATATTTTCAAAAAGTTTTGTATATGATGACTGATGATGAGAAATGGTGCAGAGGTCCATTCTGGTCTGAGATTACGTGGCAGTGTTAGAGACCACGCGCCCCTTTTCATAATACTCAAGCCATCAGCAAGTCATGAGCGATACAAACACCCGCAGTAGTAGTAAGGAAATCTGAGCCACCTTGGAAGACGTGTCCATAAAGCGGCTGAGAACTCGACTCTGTGGTTCCATTGTTCCCATTTAAGCCCACAGCGAGATCCATTCTGGCCAGGAGCAAGCCAGTACGGAAAAATTCCACAAATAAATGCTTCGAACTGGAGGCAAACCCACAATCTCTCAGCTATGTCTCACCAGTTCTCGAGTCTGTGATGCTTACAGTGGCTACAAGATTCAACAGTGTTCGATAACAATGCCAAATGTTCACTCACTTGACAAGTATGTTTTCAGTGCCAGTTCTTCCAGTGATACGAGTTGATCTCCTGTTGGTGTTCGTCGTGTGCTCACACAGCAACTCCAGACGCCCAGCGAACCTGCAGCACGGTGAGCTTCTCCAAGGGACCAAAGGGCATGCCCATCATCAGCACATCTACAGGTCAGGTTTCTGCTCGAAGATTCTAATGTGTTGTACAGTTCTGGAAGAAGTGTTCCACTGCCGGGGACATGCGCGTCAGGGGTACACTGCAGTATCAGCACTGTAAGCATGTGATGTTTGAGTCCGTGTTGTCCTGGGCTCCGTCTCACTAGGTCTTCCCTGGGTGAGATACAGTGCGGCATCTCTACTGCTGTCGTCAGAGTGCCTGTTAAGCCATCTTCTCCTCCTTTTCTTCCCCACCGTTGTTTTCACCCATCCAAAAGTGACTTCCTGATAACATGGCAGCTCTCCTCTTATCTTTAACAGTTGATCTGCCTTTTCGTTGTCCTTCGTTGCATTATTTTCCCTCTATGAAGCTGATCCTACTGTTGCTGATGTGATCATGTGAAATCTGATTTATAGGCTTTTGCTATCCTATGAACAAACAAGAAAGAAAGAAAAGGAATCCTTAGATCTGACTGATAGTGTAAGCCCCTTGTGTAGTCTGCAGATGTGATGCTTGTACCTTAGCAGTCCTGTTCTTTTAACTTATTTCGAAGATACAGGCAGGTCATTTCTATACAATTTGTCTGTAACAGGTACAATTTTAAAAGATTCTTTGCAGGGCTTTGTCAACATGTGCTTGTTGGTCGCACTTCTACTTCCCAACATGTCTTGAGTTGCATGCCTGGCATCACAGTCGCCACTGTGCTGTGTCTCATCAGTTCCTCGCTTCACGCGGGCTTTTTCATCAGTTCAGTACTTTCCCCGCTGCTACAGCTGACTTAATAATGCAGCGTTATATCGGTACAAGTTTTACATTTCCCATGCAGGTACCTCCAGATTCTTTCTTCAGTGAGGGAAGTAGCGGGGGCACTGACCACAACATAATTCCTCTAGAATGGACAAAGACGCCAAGCGAACTGCTGCAAGCATTCTGCAGCCCCGCTCATTGCTATTTTGCTGAGGGTGAAAAAGTACAAACTCCAAACACAGCCAAGCTTTCGCCACGTGGTCTTACGTGCCCGCTGAAGAGGACCCCGGGTTTCAGTCTTACCCGCTCACGCCGCTGACAACAGAATTTTACCTGTGGTCAGTGGGTCTTTCTCAAGAGTCAGTCAAAAGGCACACACATGGTATTCCATTAAGACTTCAAGGGACATAACTGCCCCCTGGCAGATGCAAATGTGTGACCACCAGACGCGACGTAACAGAACCCACAGGGAAGCACTTCCATGGATATACCAGCCCACACTTCATGACTGCAACGGCCACTAGTGAAAGACGCCACCACCAAGCAAACTGCTGTGCGCATCGTGTAGCCCTACTCGTTGCTGTTTCGCTGACAGGTGAAAACAGTACAACCCAGACACAGCCAAGTTTTTGTAACATGGTCTTACGTGCCCTCTAAAAAAAATCCTGGGTTGCAATCTCACCCACAGCCAACAGAACTTTCCCCATGGTCAGTGGGTCTTTCCTCACTGTCACTGGACCTTTCCCCAGAGTCAGTCAAAAGGCACGCAAGAAAGAGAATCATCCGAAGGTGCCAGTGGGACGCAGAGAAACACTGTTCTCAGCTGCCAAACCAAACAGCCGGAGCGGGAACAATCGTGCACCACCCCTGAAAGCTTGCACTGTACAAGGCATTCTATTAAGACGTCAAGGGACTTAACTGCTCCCTGGCAGATGCCCTTGCATGACCGTCAAACGCAACACAACATATCCTCCATGGAAGCTCCCACACTGGTGCACCAGCCCATATTTCACGACGGCAGAGCCCACCGACGAAAGGACGCCGTCACCAAGCGCAACACAACATATCCTTGAACCCTTGGTGAGAATGCCATGGCACTGTAGGTGGTGTATTTCCTTTTGATGCCGAGGGAGGGCTAACACAATCAGCTGGGTACCACCGAGTTTAAATCACTGGACTACAGGTGCTTCTGGGAAGGTGATAGAAGTGACTCTGTTTATTGTGATAATTCGGATTTGCACTGCTAGGAAGGGATTTTGTTCTGTATGTCGAATCTGCACTATTCAATGACATCACCCCCCCCACCCCCCCACCCCCCCCCCCCCCCCCCCCCCCCCCCCCTTTTTTTTTTTTTTTCTTTTAGAAAAATCTTTGCAGAATCATACGAACGGAGGAATCGTTTTGTTTGCCCACTTTGTCCCTTCACTGTTTAGTTCTTCTCCATGAGATGGGGGCAGGAATGGCTCGGTTGGTAGCATGCCGGACTCATGATTCCAGTGCTGTTGGTTCGAATCACCAACGGGCCATTTTGGTACAGGGGGATTTTTCCCTCGGAGTTGACATTGGGTCTGGCTCCATATCCCGAAAAAATCCTTCAAATGAGACTATCATACCGAGGTACCGTGTGTGAACGCACGCATAAAATCCCATCACAGTTTTTGGAATAGAAGGCCAGCCTGAATGTAACGCCCAGAGGCAGTTTCCTCGGTCAGCTCTACCCAGGTAGGCAGCTCATCGTGTAGACGAGAGCGTGGACTGTAAAGTGCTAGAGTTTGATCTCCTGCTGAGGAATACTCATAATGACAGTTACTCTTTGGTTAATCAGTTAGAGACCGCATCCCTTAGGAGAGCAAAGTCAATTTAATGCTGTTCTGTACATTTTTAGCTCTGTCAACACTGACGTGACTGACAATGGTTATGGGGTATCAAACATTAGAGCTGACCACTTGGACCGCTGAAACTCTTTTGACCTCCCTTGTATGGATCCTCAAGCACAGGGTCAAACATTTCCCCCATGTCGATTACTCCTTACATGATATGTTTTCAGTTTTCAAGCAAGTTATTTCCTTTTTTTTCTCATGTTACCTTTGACCCTTCACTGGCTGCTTTGGAGTTTAGCTGAATTCTGTTCTTGAACCCTTGGTGATAAGAATACCACAGAGCTATAGGTGGCGGGTATCCCCTCTTGATGCCCAGGGTAGACTGACACAGCCTCGTCCCACTGCCCGAGTCCAAATGAGCGGACGACAGGCGCCTCTGGCAGTTAATATAGATGGTTCTGTTTTCAAGACACTGGCTATGATGATCCCCTGTGTGTGCTGCGATGGGTGAAGGATTTTATATGTAGACTGTTATGCCCCCTCCCCCGGCCTTGTGTTCCTTATATTTGTATGTAAATCTCATGACGGAGGAACTGTTCGTCTGCACTTGTTCCCCCCCCCCCCCCCCCCCCCCCCTTACTTGTGTGTAATCATTGTTTGGTCAATCAGGGAGGAGAGAAAACTGTGTCTCCTAGGAGGTCCGAGTAAGAGGCTGTTCATCACAATTCATAGCTGCTGTCAGCTGCGATGTGACCGACAGTGTTTAGATGTTGGAGCTGACCACTCCGTACTGTTGACACCTTTTGGCCTCCATTGTATGCTTAAGCAGATTCCCACAGTGCGCGTGCGTGCGTGCGTGAACATTGTCTGCATGTGTCAAAGAGAGAGAGGAACACACTTTCAATCACTCATGTTACTCTGCTGAACTGTCCAGGTTGAACGGTGAGGACGAAGCGAGGGTCAAGGAGGCAATCGGTCATCACAACCCACCAACGTTCTGCTTGGGGTATATCCCGTTTTGTGAGTACTGTCTTTGAGGTCACACGCCTTTAATCATATGCACCAAAAAGTTTCTTAATCTCTGTAAACGTTGTGAGGCATAACGTGCACTTCAAATTTGTCTCGCAGAAAACCTTCAGCCCTCGCCTCTCCACTAAGCATTTCACTCGAGTTTTAGGATTGCCTACACTCATTCACGATCGAAGGATACACGAAACCTTCCCACCCGTGATGCCAGACTTCAGGCTTTAGACTTCATCCGTGATCTTTTGTGCAATGTGCCAAATAGCTTGTTATATCATCAGTCTACTTGGAACCACCTAGCATGCATCTTGATGTGCATATATGTATACACACACCACACACACACACACACACACACATATATATATATATATATATATATTTTTTTTTTTTTTTTTTTTTTTTTTTAAGGAATGGAGGGGGTCGGAGGAGGGCGCTGGAATCAACATTTCAGGCAGTAGAAATTCTGAACGATCCACTTACGGCTGTCTATACATTCTAAACATTTCGAGCGGTTTTGCCATAAGAATTTGTGGCGTCACCTGAAGCAACACTTGACGAGTCGTATCACAATGATGAAACATTACTGGCCTCAGAATGTCATTAGTAGTGTTGCAGAAAACTGTGTTCATGTTCTTCATGAAAACATTCATGGTCATATAATTTTCTTTTTCTTTCTTTCTTTTTTTTTTGTTTTTTCTTTTTCTATTTTAATTTTTATAAGCGATGATCTCTACTGCTTTTGCATGCCGTTCTTCAAGCACCTGTACGACTTCCTCCGTCTTCCACCCTTTATCATTTTTGTGTGTAAACCTACTGCTGTCAATCGCATCCTTCTAGAACCCTAATGACTCAGGCAGTCTTTAGCTGATCTACAAACGGCTCGCTATCATCAACGCCACCACGTGAATGGGCCCAGCTCTCAGGCAGTTTTCATAGATGCTAGAACTCACAAGGTGGAAAAAGCTTATCCTTGCGAATCATGTAAGAAGCGATGGGTGTAAAGGAACGGGCACAAGGCCAACATTTCTAATTAACGACGCGACTGCTTCTTCAAGCTTATCTTGCTGTTGAAGGATCAGCGTTCTGACAGTTCCAAGCATAAATCAAAGAACGTTAACACTTTCCACGCACCACTCAGAACGTGACAACTATCGGCCATTTTCCCTTCGCGCGCGCGAGAGTCAGCTCCCGCAAGGAAAATCTTAACGAAATTTCGCCCTTTTCCTAGCCGTGCGCGCCACTAGGGTGTGTACTTACACAAACGCTGACACTCGCCGAGCATGCACGAATTCTCGGCGCCTCGCTTTTATGAAAAACGCTTCTCTGGACAACGGAAATCTGCAAGGGAAGTATTCAGTGATGGAGCTCGCGTTTAGCGAGTGCGACCCCGCTGTTTTCGGAGACACAAGCCGGTTGGTGAGCATAGCCAAAGCAATTCTGCTCTATCAAACAGCGTAACAGTTGAATCAGAGAGAGAGAGAGAGAGAGAGAACATGCCAAAACATGAGTATAACAGTGCGCCCGGAAAGAGCACAGACAGTCGATGTCCCGATCGTTACCCTAGTGTGCGCTTCAGATCAAATATTGGACTCTCGAGATATATTGTTTGACCCAAAAAAAAAAAATGAGGAAAAGGCAACTGTATTTTGCATGGACAGACCGGCGTTATCTTCCCATGACTCCGTCGCCCTCCCCCCACCCCCCCCCCCCCCCCCCTGACTCCCGTCGCCCCCCCCCCCCACCCCCCCCCCCCTCCCCCCCCCCCCCCCCCCCCCCCCCCCACCCCCCCCCCCCCCCCCACCCCCCCCCCCCCCCCCCCCCCCCCCGAGCAGACGTGTAAATAATCGAATGACCTGTTGTAAACCAGTAAACTCTAGATCTATAAACAGACTAGGTAAGCCTGGTGTAACACCAGCATGTGGGGTATCTATAGCTATCTATCAGTCTCCCCGTGTAATGATTTTGGTATTGTGACCTGCGTGTGGGTGCAAGTGTACTAAACACAAAAGGCATCTGGAAGTTTTTTCGTAAGCCGAGTAAAATTCCACTGCGTCTTATGTGTTTAGTCTCGTATCAAGGCTCCGCCCCCCTTCTCTCTCTCTCTCTCTCTCTCTCTATATATATATATATATGTGTGTGTGTGTGTGTGTGTGTGTGTGTACATACCACACCACCACATTCCCGTCCTGCTACCCCCCCCCCCCCCCCCCCCCACCCCACTGTGTTTTCTCTCCCAAGTATAGTTTTTCAGCCACTGATATAAAAACAAAATCGTTCCAATCTCCCCAGCCCCACTGTCATGATACCCCCCCCCCCCCCCGCCCCCACCCCCTCGCAGTTTTGTCTCATAGTTTCTTTTTTCGTGTGTGTTGTGTGTGTGTGTGTGTGTGTGTGTGTGTGACAGAGAGAGAGAGAGAGAGAGAAGGACCGAGAGAGAGAGAAGAGAAAGAGAGAGAGGGGGCTACAGAGAAGTGCCTCTGTGTGTGTCTGTGCGCGCGCGCGCGCGCGCGCGCGCGCGCGCGTGTGTGTGTGTGTGTGTGTGTGTGTGTGTGTGTGTGTGTGTGTGTGTAGCCTTCATGGGTTTTTGGATTCAATGATAATGATAGTAATGCTAATGATATCATGAAAACGTGCCTTCTCTGACCTCTCCCTTTCGGCAAAAAACTAAATTTGTACATGCATTCCAAGAACTAGCTGTACTAAGCAGTAACGGGTGCTGAACGCTTGCGGTCGTTTTCTGTTGAAAGACAGCGCTTGAAGCAATCCACTGACCTAGTTTAGGCCGTTTCTTTTCTTGTCTTATTATCAAACGTTTTATTTTCTTTGCTGCTGGGTTTTCTATCTTTCTTTTTTTTTTTTTTTTTAACCTGCATTCCTACACATATTTGAAACTCTGCTGGTTGGTTGGCTGGCTGGTCGGTTGGTTTGTTAGTTGGTTGTTGTCGTCTAGTTCTTGTTGTTGAGAGCTGTTTAATCAAACTGGCTATCATCTACTGGGCTGACGTGATCAAAGTAATCTGAACGGAGGATACAAAAATACTGCGCGGTGAAGTTTGTTGATGTAAATTTCCCTTTTCGTTATGTCGACGCGACAAGCATTCAGTTCACGACGTGAGTTTGTCACGTGCTGAAACTGACGTGACGCTCAAACACGCGAGCTGTGTTTCATCCCTGCTGATATTCGGTCACCACCACGCCGCGGATTTTGAACACACGGTGCACAGCGAACTGACCGACGCCCGTTTCGCAAAGGAATCGCCCACCGTACCTGTAACTTCCTCCTTCGTACTTTGGTTAGAACTCACAGATTCACCATTAGTGGGCTCTCTCTCTCTCTCTCTCTCTGAGTCTCTCTCTCTCTCTCTCTCTCTCTCTCTTTGCATATGCAGTCGTGTTTAAAATCCCTAACATCGATGTATCCATATTCCGTCTTCCGGGGATGAAATCTAAACACGACAGCAGCGTGTGTGTGTGTTTTTAATCTTCGGGTCATCCCTCCCATCGGCACCCAGTGGCGCCCTCCTCTTTCTCCGAAAGTTGAAAACGGGAACGTGGGGAGAAATAAAGAAAGAAAGAAAGAAAGAAAGAAAATCCCTGTACCACATGTTTTCGCGCACAGGAACTCAGTTGGACGTTTCATGCGAAGGATAAAGAAGGGATCGGACTCTTCACCGATGTTACGTTTGAAAAGGAAACCTCACCTCTCCCACCCGGCTCTCTAACTCTTCATAGCTGGATGCCAGAAACTTAGAGCACCAATCTGACGCCTTATATCACTCGCCGCCCACAGGAAGAGCTCCCTTTCCTACGTGTCCTGGTTCTCCGTACTCGAAAAAACCCTTGGTGGAAAGCCTTCTAAGGGTAGCGACGACGTGCATAGCTGTAGTCCAGTCCAAGGCCAGATCCAGTCTGCGTCTTCTCTGTTGGGGGATGGGTTTTTGAGGAGGGCGGGAGGGGGGGGGGGGGGGGGGGGAGGGGGGGGAAAGGAGT
>JADBJO010004188.1:60608-118108 GCA_016801955.1 Conus betulinus | reverse complement strand
AACAGGTACGACCAAAATATTTTGCCACGTTTTCTGGTTTCACTACCTTTTGGACCCCCCCCCCACCCCCCCCCCCCCCCCGTCCCCCTTTCGTCCCAGTTAAACTGATTTGCGTCCTTAACACTTATTTCGCGTTATATGTAACCATTTAATATACGCATTCTGATTCCCGTGCATCTTACTGAATTGTGTAGGCATTTGTGATTGTTACCGATGTACATACATTTCATTGGCATTTTTTTTTCTATAAAATTTTGATTTCGGAAATAACCTTTTTGACCCAGAACTGAAACTGGATGACCAGGTGTTGCACCAAGGGTAGACAACTCAGGCCTTTGGGGGGGGGGGGGGGGGGGGGGGGCGATCAGTAAGTTTTCACGGAGTTTTTGTTTACCGCGTGCGTGTTAAATTACATAAGGAACCTTACATACTTTCTTTATGACTGAAATTAGCCGTTTAATAGCAAAGTCCAAATACGCATTTGATTTATTTCCCCAGTATGAAAAGTGAGAAAACTTCCCGTGATTATCTGACTCGGTCTTGCGGGTGTTTGCTGTTAAAAGGTGCCCGTACTTGTCATGAAACAAAAAAAAAATAGCGAAGAAGCAACCATGTCTCTACGGGCGCCCGCCTATCTGAACGCAGACACAGCGCGCCGGTAGAGGTCGCTCGCGTTGTTCGTCTGCCTAGCGTCATCGCTGTGTGCGTCTCGTGATAGTCGTCGTTGCACACAGCAGTCCGCCTTCCAGCAGTCACTCAGAGAGCTACAGTGAGAAAAGGGCAACAGCGCAAAAGCCCGAGGAACGTTAGTCTCAACTGAAATCTGATGTCTTGAACCACAAATAAAAACTCATTTGTGTGAGTATCCACTGGGATATAACCTGCAGAGTGTGCCGTGTCTTGTGTATTGTTGTTTTAGGATGGCTTCTTTTTCGCCTGCGGCAAAACCCAAAGATCAAAGGATATGGCGGCAAACTGTGGGACCCACTTGCCTTTTGTTTGTGTTCAGCGAGATGTCACGCCTAAGCTTGTAGCTTACAGCACTGTTTATCGCCCTTTGGCCATCTTTATAGATGGGTGGATACCGACCAGTGGGAGTAGTTGCAGTAGATCTTATTTTATATCTTGATGTGTTCCTGGTATTCTTCAGTTCGAATATTTTGGAATTATTTGAGTGTTCCAAGCAGTGATGTGGAATTATTTCACCTTTTTACAACAGCGTGAACGATTTCCCCCCCTTTTTTTTTTTTTTTCTTTTTTTTTGTGGATTCGTACATCATATGTCGTGTGTCGCAGTCACCATGTGTTCATTTTTTGGCTACTCGATTACTGTGGGGCGGAAAGGGGATAGGGTTGGTAACGGGATAGTTATTTTATTTTTTTATTTTATTTTATTTTTTTTGAGTAGCTCTAGAGCTATGAGTTTAAACGTAAATGGCATATGCGGTCAACTTCTTGTTTATTCAGTAGCCAGTTTACTGATTACTAGTAAATAAGACATCACTGACCTTCGTATGGTTTTCCTTTGCAAGACCATAACATACGGTCAGAAAACGGATCTAAAGTACCGACGTTCTTTGTTATGTGCAATGCCGAACACCACACCAGTCCAGTCAGTCGCACACTGGCTGTGTGTGCCTCAGCCTGTGTTCCCTCCCCTTCCCTCTCTCCTTCCCCTGGAGCTCCTCTCGCCCTTCGTTCCCGCTGTTTCGATTGCTTGAACCTTCACCTTCCTCCCTCTCTAGCTATAGTCTGTTTCAATGTTAGCGAGCATCAGCGACATTTCGTAGAACGCATTGGAGAACTTTCTAGTGTGTTCCCACTTCAAAATTGTTGCTACTCTGTTCTACATGAATACGAGATTAAGCCTAAATAGTGCGATGATTGATGACAAAATTCCTCAGGTAAAGCAACGTGTATGTCCTGATGAAAAGAAATTTTGTTGAGTGTTGTTGCTACTTTTTGAAACAGAATATTATGTGTAAGAGAAAAGAGACGAGGGAAAAGATGGCAGTAGCCCATAGTGGAATTACTTGGTAGGCCTACCGTTAGATCAGAATTCGTAAAGCTCGCGAATATATCTTGTCGACATTTATGAACACGTACATGTATTCACCATCAAATTCTAGTTTCAGTGTAAAAGTAAATATTTCCGTATCTACATAGTGGTAGTGCATTAAAAAAAAACAAAAAAAAAAACTTTAACTGCAGTAAATTTCATTTATTCGCATTCAATTCGCTTTAACAAGATTGCGTTTGCTATCAATGAGAGCATCTCATATCTTATTGATTAAAGAAAAAATCAC
Source organism: Conus betulinus (assembly GCA_016801955.1). Lineage (NCBI taxonomy): Eukaryota > Metazoa > Mollusca > Gastropoda > Neogastropoda > Conidae > Conus > Conus betulinus. The sequence goes on along the minus strand of JADBJO010004188.1, from coordinate 115,802 downwards.
ACATGCATCTTATTCACACAGCAAATGATTATCATATTGAATAATTTTTTCAAACTGTATAATTCTTAGTCGGTTTAGTGGACAATACCATCAACTCAGAGACACCCCTCCGCATCTTCTCCCGCCCTCCTCCATTTCCCACCCTACCCCTCTCGGCAAGTTCAGACACAGACCAAATCTTGCAGGTGGATGGAGATGTGGATCGTCTCCCCCCCCATCCCTCTCTCAAAATCTCTTCTTCTCCTCTTCATTTTGTTGCTTTGTATGGTATTGACATACCATAAAAAAAAAAAAAATTTTTAAATGATCCAGATATCATGATATATTCAGATTCTATACTAAAAAAAAAAAAAAAAAAATCTTTCTGGCTTCAAACATAAACATGGCATAGTCCAGACAAAGAGGTGGCTAAACTAGAACTGCTAGCCCCCTTCGGCCTTCTGTCTGTCTGTCTGTCTCCACAACAGCCCTGAATGAACCTGGGTGGTTGGCTTGGAATGTGACGAAACTGCCATCGTATTTTGAAATAATTAATGGCACTTAGCTTCTCTTTCTTCTATAAATGAAAGAAGTATGTCTGTTTTCACTCTGAAGTCTTGGATACAACAAAAGTAGGTTCTCTTTCTCCATGAACGAAAGAAGTATGCCTGTTTTCACCCTCGGATACAACAGAACTGCCTGATGTTAAGCTGTGCTAAACCTCAAACCACTTCCATTCTACACTGTACACAACATCTCCTTCCACTTTTAACCCAATCTCCTGCTTGCCAGTTATACAGCCCAAATCCCAGATCCCGTCATGTTGTGTGGTTATTGCAGTTGTCTGTTCATGTTCTGTATGTGATTGTGGCGATGGGTGTGTATGCATTAAAGGATACATGTGTATCTATGTGATCACACAGATTCTTGTTTAAAGATCTTTGTGTGCACATGTGTCTTTTAATTGTTTAGATATTATTTTAAAGCAGTTTTTATTCATATTTATTCTGTATTTCTATTTGCATTTTTTTCCTCTTTGTGTTCACTCCATTTGTTGTACTCCATTTCCATCCAGCCTGATTTTTTTTTCTACATCTTGCCTTTTTATTTATCTGTAAGCATATATTTTTTTTGAACACTTTGCTAAGGGGTGGGTGTGTATGTTTCTGGCTGATAGGCAGATAAACCGTTAAACTTTCTTACCTCCCTTTGCTATTCCTGCCCACTGTTCAATAAATGTTCAGGTAAGTGAGTCTCTAATGATTTTTGCTCTGTCCATTCACCAGTCTGATAAAGGCCTAGCATCAAACGGTACCTCACACTTTTTTTTTTTCGAGTTCTTGTTCTTATCCCATCACTGGTTCATGCTTTATTAACAGTTTCTTTTTAACCCACTTCAGTCCATACATTCAACTTTCTATCCAGTAATATAATTAGCCTTGACTGGTTCAGTGACTGGCTGGTGTATGCTCCAAAGAACTAAATCAGTGCACTCTTTTTATATTCTGACCAAAGTAATTTTGGCAGTCTAGAGTATGAAATTAATGAACAGGCATACACAGGCATACACTGTATGGAAGTAATGAAGTTTATGTGTCAAATTTAGATCAGATTGGTGGGAAAATCACAAATTACCTCATGTAATTTGCAACCACGTTTCTAAATGAAGTTTGGACTTTTTCTTTCTTTACTGTAAAATGACATGTGGTGTAAGTAATGTGTTTCAGTGCAAAATTAAATAAAATATTTTCAACGTTTGAATCACACAGTAAATGTATATCTCTGTTTCCTTGGCACTAGCATTGTGGTAGACCAAAAAAATTAAAAAGAAAGAAAAATAAATCCTGGGAGTGTTGGTTAACAACCTGTTAACGCTTAATTTGTGACGTGCCGTGTCATTGTAGATACTGGCTGTGCTGTGAGAAGGTGGCTGCAGTCTGAAATTCTCAGTTTTGCCCTTCCACTTTTTTGATGCAATTTTTTTTTTTTTTAATTAGATTTTTAATTTCTCCAAAAAGAGTTTAGAATATGGAATACAGGACTCAGTCAGTGTCAGGCAGGCCAAATTTCATTTCTGTGTCACAACTACAATGGTGTTTTAATGTAAACGAAAAGGAAATTTTAAAGCATATTGAGTGAAATGTTCATGTTTTACATTTTCCACTGATAAGTTACTGCAGGCTAAAATTTCACGTTTGTATCGAGACAAAAAAAAAAAAAAAAAAGTTATTAAAGGAAACGATTCATTATACACTTTAAATTAGTGTCTGTTGTGAAGAAATTAATTGAGTGAGCAACTATTACTGGATTGAATAATTCAGAGGAGGTTTCTTTTCATCTTTATTTACATCAGATTATCATGGTGATACTCAGTATTTCATTTTGTTATTAACTTTGAAAAAAAGAAACACCTAGTGAACATATTCTTCATGTACAGTCTCGGTAAGTGAGCCAGCTTACAACTGTTCATATGCTGTTAATTGTTACACTTCAATGCTTACAAGTTTTGCTTCAATGTAAGTGACATTTTTGTCTTTAGATGGAAAGCAAGGAAATGAAACTAAAACTTTCCTTGAATTTGTTCTGAACATAGTGATTGCTTCATTGCTCACTGTAATTATTGAACAGGAATGACTTCAGCAAATTTTTGATGATTCTGTTAAGGAATATAATCATGGAATACAATATGATATAGAGAAAACTCCAAAGCATGAGACTGCAGCATACCTAGATAGAAATAATACCTCGTATCTAGATTATTCACATGACATTTATTTTGTGAAAAGTTACTTGGACACATCATTACAATTCAAGTTTGCATCAGGGTTTTAAATCTCAAGCATTTTCAAAAATACAAAAACTTATATAAGCTTAATGTAACTGGATCTTGATGATTAGAAGTATAATGTGGTCATAGATTTTGACACTGACCTTCATGAGTTAAAGTCATGATTGGAATAATCAGTTTTGTAATTAGCAGAAGTAATCCTGATTTGTTGGAAGTTAAATTAGGAAATCGGCAGAAAAGCATATCAACATATTAAAACTGAATAGTTCTGATTTATTTGTGGTCACTGCTGTACACTGGTAGTCAATGACAGAAAAAAACCCCTAAAAAGCCTTTTGAACAGATCAGAATTCTTAATATGATCGTGTGAAATTTTGATACTAACAAAGAGGGTGGAAAAATGTACATTTGAATTATAAAAAGGGTCACAGACTGTATATTTAAATTACGTTTGTTCATAGATAGAGGACCCCCCCCCCCCCCCCCCCCCCCCCCCCCCCCCCCCCCCCCCAAAAAAAGAAAAAAAGTGCATATAGGCCCATTCTTGTCTTAGCTGTATCATGCGATTACATGGAGAGTCAGCAACTTCTTACTGTGATTGGAGAAACGGATTTGGGTGGACGGCAGGCTGAACAGATTAAGAAATCAATAAAATCATAATCTAAAGTTTTAGGAGCTGCTTTTCAATAATAACAAATATGTCTGTGTATTCTAGTTGCCATTTCAAGAAGAAATAACATCATTTGTGTACTTTAGGCTTAATAATATGTGATAAAATGAAAGTTGTGGAGTTACGACACGTTAATGTTGGCTGCATTCATTTTATGTTCACTGAGAAAGAAAATGTAGACATTGCCAGTGTATAGGAGGAAGAATACATTTCACCGATTCTTTCAAATGAATTAATAGTGTGTGGTTATGAACTGAGGAATTCTCAAGTTTTGATTAGACATTATTAATACTTACTGTACAAGTGTACTGTAGATATGAATACTTGTTATATTTGTATATAAATTAGGAAGTAAATAATCACAAAAATGACAACAAATGTGTTCAATAGCCTTTATGTTGGCCTGGAGTTGGAAGGGGGGGGGGATACCTCTCATTTCACACACACACACACACACACACTCGCACACGCAAACAAAAAAAACAAACAAACAAAAAATCTTCAGTGCTACACAAAAATGGACACCATTCCATCCAGAGATCTTAAAATATACCACTGTGTGAACTGTCACTTATTGTCTTTGCTAGAATAGAAAAAAATGCCTGGAAAAAAGTGTTTTAACCTTCATTGTCCTGCATTTCGTGTGACGTAATTCGCTTAAAGTTAAACTACTGAGTTACATTGGAATTTGCTGCCCGAATTGGGGTACCGACTTTAAAAAAATTGTAAAAAATAAACTAATGGATAGAAAGACTTCAAATTTTCAGCAAAAATCTATGGAAAGCTGAACTTTGGTTTGCACTTGTTATTTTAGGGGGGTATGAAAATTTTTTTTTGGCTTGTCACTCACACACTTGATTTTACCTGGAAAACGCACCTACGTCAGTGAAATAGGTGACAGACAGGCAATACAACACCCATCAACTTTATAGTACCTACCTTTTTGGTGGCAAGTGGTCAGGTTCACCATCTGAAAAGAACTGATGGGTGTTGTGAGGTGTTAGTAGTTACACAGGCAGCTAGGAATATACGTGAAATTTTTGTGATGCTTTCAAGTCACAAAATATTTACATAACAGGAAAAAAAAAAAAAAAAAAAAAAAGTTTAAACAGGTCAAAATCTTACCATATTTACTGAAAATGTATTGGAGTGCATGCTTTTGATCTGCATGAGTTATTTGTGTTTGTGAGAGAAAAAGAATTCCTATGACTGATAATATTTCTAACTATACGCAGGTGTTAGTAGGAAGGAAGAAAGACAGGCATCACACAACACAAAACAACACTCAAATATTTTTGTTGTACTCACCATATGGTTCCAGATGTCATGAATTATATAATCCAAATGTGCTCACACACACAGAACACAAATCACTGGAAATGTTCTTGCTTTTGAGCACTTTTGTCACGCACACATCACTGACATGATTTTTTTTTTTTCCGTGGTGCACTTTTCTTACATGCACGAACTCCAGTACTTTTGTATGTGACACTTTGTAATATTTAGTCAACCCCAAAACAGTCTGTACAAAACAAAAATGACGAAAGTCCAGTCCTTGCTGTAGTCCAGTATCAGGTGTACTGCTAAGAATGAGTGTGTTGGAACCTACTCACTGCTGATGAAAAGAAAAGAAGCAGCCACGATCCTTGCAAAGTGCCACCTTACACATCACACACTCATGTGTTGACTGGATGGCATTGCTGCTGGGGTTTTCCTGCCTTCCTTCTTGCACCAGACACAGTCCTTGCCTCCTCTGGCAGACTGGATTTTGGAAGGAGTGTGTTTGTGCTTGTCTGGATTGTCATGAACAACGGGACGGCCGATCCGTTTTCGACCCTTGAAACCATTCACCATGCCCATGATAATATCAGTTTGAAAATCCACATGCAGTTTCAGTGGGGCAGCTGCAGAGTTGTTGTAGATGATATAGGCATTTACTGCAGCAGTGTCCAGGCAGAAGAAGAACACATATTTCCACCACTTCATGAATTCTGCTTGGAACAATAATATGATCGCAGTTGATCATGCTTGTCAACACCATGTAGTTCTTGGTGTAATCAGCCACAGCCAGGGGCCTAAAATACCTGGCTTTTTCAACACCCCCTGCACCTTTTCTGACAAGCTCTCCATCAGTTCCATCATGGGCAGAAGTAAGAGAAGGTGACCTTGCGACGGTCAAACCAAGCAACAGCCTGAAGCTTGCCCTTCAAATCATCATAGGCAATCTCACGAAACCAGCGCTTTGTGTCCCCAGATTTTTTTTTACACATTTTGCTGGCTTCATATCCTGTGCCAGACCCTTTCTGTTGTTTCGCACAGTCCCACACGCCAGGGTTTTCTTCTGAAACAGATGCTGAATGAGGGGGACTGATGTGAAATAATTATCAAAGTAGATGGTGTGCCACTTTGAAAATAATGGGGTTTTGCCAAGTGTTTGACGACACGATCCCCCAGGGCATCACCTGTCCCAGCAGGCACATCATTGGTCTTCCCAGTATATACTGAATAATTCAGCATATAAAAAGAATCGGCATCACACAAAGCCACACTTTGAGGTCCCACTTCGTGGTTTTGCAGGCACGTACTGCAGAAAACCACAACGACCCTTGAACTTGATCATTGAACATCTACTGTCATGTTTTGACCAGGGAGAAATTGCATAGCAAAACATTCTTGAGTCATAGAAATGAGAGGTCTGACTTTGTACTGGGGGTCATACCCAGCCTGACCTCTGGGAACAAACTGAGTAGTATCAGCAAGGTGAAAATACTGATTCAGCTGTTCAAACCTGTTCTTTGACATGACACTTGACACCCAAGGATTGAAGAAAGGGGATGACTCTTTCCAATAAAAATCACGATGAGGAAGTGGGGCCATGATCATAAACATGAGAAGACCAACAAAAGTTCTGATTTCATCCACAGTGGTTGGAAGCTCTGATTTAATCCACAGTGGTTGGCTCAAATTTATCCTCTGGAAGCCCAGCAGCCATGAGCGTTTGTCTTGCATCCAGGTTGGTTTCCCTGACCCATGAGATGGAATGTGTCCAAAGGAAAAATAAGTGAAAAATAAATCAAAAGGTGTTCGAAGATTCACTTGTGGACGGGGGGGCCCCTATATGCATCAAACACACGAACTTCAGTCCGAAAATCGTCGTTCGACCACTACGATGACTGTGCACATCCACCGACATCAGTAGCACCTGCTCACCTGCGTCACCTATGTCCATGTCACTGTCACTACTTGCATTCACTTCAGCTTCATAGTCACTGTCACTGTCACTGTCAGTGTCAACAGCGTCGAGATCAATGTCCGATTGATTCCAGTCTTCGTTTTCAGTCATAAACACACCAGTTGAACATTTGGTCCAAAGTCAAGCTCATGTCACTGTCACTGTCAGAGTGCGACACTTTGATTGTAGTCGAAGTCATTGGATGACTAAAAAAATCGATAAAAAAATAAAAAAAGCCACAAACCGCTGTCACAAATGGCGCTCAGCAAAGGCAGGAAAGACCCTGATAATGACCGGTTTGTCTTATTACTGTGGGCAACCCAAATAAGGGAGGCACACCAAGACAGTCAACTGAACTACGGGCGGTATAGGGCGGATCAGGAGCCTGAGGGGTCGGGCGGAATAGGGCGGAACAGGGTTTGAAAGGTTAAATCAAACTTCACTAATTATGGATGAATTTGATGTCATTCAGTGTGGACTTTTCTAGAGTACTCGTAAAAGAATAAGAGTCCAAAACTTTCCTTGTGTGTAATCCATGTTTTCTCAATTCATACCATATTCCATGAGTTCACCAGTCACTGAACACTTCATGTGAATTTATCAGTCTGTCACTACTAGTGTCAGTGCTGAAAACACTGAAAAACTGTATGATAATATAACGGAATAGGCTGAAGTTTTCATGGACAGAGACAGTGACAGAATCTAAATCATTTAGCACTTTGGCCTAAGTGATGACATTTCATGCAAAAAGTGATTTTTGAACTGACCCAGCACTGCAGCTGAGGTTAAGTAATGACTTCCACAAGTCGAAGTCAATACGATGAACTGTAAGTGTACAGACCCATAAAGATTGATTTGTCATGAGTCTGCTAGCTCTTGAAATATATGTCTCCTTTTGCCCAACCTTACGCACTAATGTGCATCTCTGATGCATACAATTCCCATCTGAAGCACTGGAATTCAGGCCAGTGCATCACACAAAACTTGCCAAAATTTACCGTGATGCAATGATTTTTCACCTGTACACAATCCAACTCTAAGCAGCATATCACGTATGCACTTGTGTCTGATCTACCTCAAATGACGTCGGTAAAAATGTAATTCCCCTCGGCGCATTAGAACATTCTGAATCAATGAACCACTTTGCTTGAGAACTCTTCTCTTTTGAAAACCAACAAAATGTCAAAATAAACCACCCAGTCTTAAACTGAACCACACATCACCTGATTTGGCTAAGCATGAAAAATAATAATTATGAACTTTGGATTTTCACAACCAAAATCGACAGTTAGTGTGACTCACAGGTGATAATCTGGAAAATGGAACAAAAGTCGAGTGATCTATAACTTAATCACCTCGGATAATTAAAATAGTTCCATTATGGATGCACAACTGTGTTGTGCAAGAGTGTCCATCCTACATAGTTTTGTCAAAGGTTCAATGAATATTGATTGCTTGCGTCTTGTTTGTCACCAGGCTTCAGATGATCATTCAGACATGAGAGACTTCTCAGTTTATCCTGAATTCAGGTTTTTTAAAATAAAAGGTCTCCAGGGCCATTCTTGAGATTTGCATGAATCTGTGGAAATGACTCATACACTGATATTCTGTGATAATTGATGAGCACATCATTTAAAATCATGATAGTGTTGGTTGGTGCTCACATTTATTCACTTTAGTTGATAACACTTTTCAAACATCAAAACATGACGCTGCGTAAATTGTTTTTTGCTAATAACAAAATTTAAAAAACACAACTTTTTTTTTTTTTTTTTTTTAAACCAGCCGCCGCCGTGGCGAAGTGGTTAGCGTCGCGGACTCCCGGCTGGGAGGTCGTGGGTTCGAATCCCATCAGAAGTCATGTGGGTTTTTCTGCCCCGACCGGCTCCTACCCAGAGTTGAGTTTGCTGCGGACTCAGTTGGGAAGACTGGGACCACACAGTCGAGTTTCATCCACTTAATGGATGCGTTTCTGAGAGTGTTGCTCAAATTTCCTGACCAACACACTGCAGGTGTCTGTATCTCTCAGGCCTGGTTAACGCCGGGATATATTATGAAAGGAAGCGTAGAGTACAGCCCTGTCATGTAGTCTCAGACCGAAATGGAAATCTGTAGCATCATCTTCATCATCCTCATTCTCATCGATCAGCATTAAAAAAAAAAAAATATCCCAAGTTCTGTGGCCCTTCATGCCCTGCTCTCATGGTGACCTCAGTTTCGATGTCTTCTCCACGTCTGTGGCCTTGGTTTGGTTCCGTCGGGGTCACCGGTATCGGCGAGTCCATGGGGGCTGTCGTTGGACGGACGTGGTGGCGCCCTCCGGGGAGGGAGAGCTCACTCACGCTGGCTCCGCGACTAAGCAATTATTGTTGTCAGTAGGGGGCTTAGTAGGTGGTGTCCTGCGTATGTTAGATCAGAACAGGCGCCACTGAACACCACCGAAGTGACTCGGCAGCAGTGCAGTGTCTCCTCCGGTGGGTTGCCTCTTCAGGGATGAAAACTCCTCCGCCGTTTCCGCCGTTCCGAAAAAATATTCAAAGAGTGAAACTCTGAAACGATCTCAATTTGTCTGCACAGCGAATTTCTTCTCAGTCGGTAATGTTCTCAAACGGCGTAGTTCTCATTCTGCTCCCTTCCAGTGTCATTTCTCATCATGGCGTCGATTCACAGTGAGAGGTTGCCGCCAGTGAGTGGGAAAAAAAAAAAAAAAAAGCATGTGTGAACCACTAGAAGACCTAGTGGCTGCGGAAGGAGGTGTGTGACCGCAGAGTCGGGATGTAATAAGAAAACATGACAAAGACGGCGAGTTTGAAGCATTTTGTGAACCTTGCCAAAAACGTGTCTACTTTGGTAGTCGTGGCTTTGTGGCAATCAGAGATCACAAGGAACGACCCAGTCATCAACAGAAAATTACAACATTACAGCATGTTTTCAGATCATTGGGTATGCAAACAATCTACGTTTCATTTTCCAATGATAGTTTGACTCCTACTCTGATTTTTCTACGAGTTCCATTTCCATGATGGTTTGATTCAAACTCCAATGTACTTAATAGGAAAAATGAGTACTTTGAAGTCCTTTTTTACAACAACAACAAAAAAAAAAATAAACACTCAAGCTTTCGAGTTTTAGACCCTTCATCAGGAAACAGTAAACACAAGGGGGAAAACAGGATAACAAAACAACGGAGGAAAAAAAAATAGGAAAAGTTCGAACCCACTTCGACTAGCAGTCTTCAAGGCAAGGGAAAAACGTCAAAGTGATGAAAAAGAACATAAAAGAACAAATGACATCAAAACAAATTGATGTCACAACAGTATTGTGTAACACTTTTCCTCTGGTAGCACAGCATAATGCAAACATTTGCTTGCTACATGTGTTAGGTCTGTTAGGTTTCTGCTAACAGCCCCCCTATGAAATCCTTTTCCACCAGCCCCTCCCCCCTCACACACACACACACACACACACACACACACATCCAATATACTTCCCCTCTCCTCCCTCCTCCCCAACACCCACCCACCCACCCCCAACCTCACCCCACAACACACATACCCCACACACACCCCCCCCCCCCCTCCCCCCCTGCTCCCCCCCCCCCCCCCCCCCCCCCCCCCCCCCCCCCCCCAAACACACACACACACACACACAAACTGGTCAAAAAGGGTTGGGGGGGGGGGGGGGGGGGGGAAATATGATTAGTTGTATGGGGGAGGGGGGGGGTGGGGAGGGGGGGGGGGGGGGGGGGGGGGGGGTTGTGTGTGGGGTACTGTTGTGACATCAATTTGTTTTGATGTCATTTGTTCTTTTATGTTCTTTTTTGTCCGTTGTTTACTGTTAAGTGTTTCCCGATGAAGGGTCTTAGACCCGAAAGCTTTTGTGTGTGTGTGTGTGTGTGTGTGTGTGTGTGTGTTTAAGGACTTGAAAGTAATCATTTTTCATATTGTGTTTATTGCAGTCCAGCAGTTGTTTTTATACATCTGGTTTACTTTAGTTTGATTCCCACTCAGATTTACTGTCTACAGGCCTTATTCTTTATGTCCTGAAAGCACTGTTTGTCAAATTTTCTGAGGATTCATCATACTAAATGTTTGCTTTGTCTCAATTGACATAGTTTCTTTCCATGTCAGTCTCAGTCTCCATGGCGTTGAAAGTTGTTTTTATGGAATGAGTTGTTTAGAAGCAAGAAAGTGATTTCTAAAGATTTTTATGCCTTATTTAGTACAAAATATGCTTCAGCTTCAGGGGGCGCCGCCCCTGACCCCCGCCATATTGTTGCCCCTGGACCCCACTGGGGCCCTACGGCAACCCACAGACCACCTGCCGATCTCCTCTTTTTTTTTAAAAACTGTTTTCATCCCTGCTCTTGACGACTTGACATTGACTCCTCCCCGTGGATTGTCGGTGCCAGGGCTGCGGCGGGCCTGACCGGGCTGTGGCTGTGGACGGGGTGTCGGAGTGTGGGTGCACTGCCTCTGAAGTGGTGCAGAGGTTGGACAGCAAAAAAAAAAAAAAAAAAAAAAAAATGTGTTTTTTAAATTTGTTATTAGCACCTCTTTTCTTATCCATTTCAGTCTCATTCTCTTTCCACTGCATATTTATGTGTATGACACGGGTCAGAGTGCGTTTGTGTATATGTGTGTGTGCATGCGCTCCTCTGTGTGTGTGTGTGTGTGTGTGTGTGTTTCAGTACACTTTTGAGCAAGTATAATCTTTGTTTTCCTGTATTTCGTGTGACAGAAGTCGCCTCAACTACTAAGTTTATATTGGAATTTGCTGCCTGAATGGGGTTACTGAGTTAAAAAAATTGTGAAAAAAAAACACAAAAAAAAAAATGGATAGAAAGACTTCAAATTTTCAGCAAAAAATCTATGGAAAGCTGAACGTTGGTATGTACTTGTTATTTTAGGGGGATGTGAAAATATTTGTACCGATGTACGGCTCAACACTCACACACCCTGATTTTACCTGGAAAACACACATATATCAGTGAAACAGGTGATAGGCAGGCAATACAACACCCACCAACTTTATAGCACATACCTTTTTGGTGGCAAGTGGTCAGGTTCACCGTCTGAAAAGAACTGATGGGTGTTGTGAGGTGTTAGTAGTAGTTATACAGGTAGCTAGGAATATATACGTGAAATTTTTGTGACACTTTCTATTTACATAGCAGGGAAAAAAAAAAAAACAAACAAAAAAAAAAAAACAGGTCAAAATCATACTATTTTTACTGTAAATGTATTGGAGTGCATGCTTTTTGATCTGCATGAGTTTGTGTTTGTGAGAAAAAAATTCCTATGATAATATTTCTAACTATATCCAGGTGTTAGTAAGGAAGGCAGGCAGGCATCACAACACAAAAAAACACTCAAATATTTTTGTTGTACTCACAATATGGTTCCAGAAGTGATGAATAATATAATCCAAATGTGATCACACACAAAGAACACTGTCACTGGAAATGTTCTTGCTTTTCAGCACTTTTGTCACACACAGATCACTGACATGAAATTTATTTCCTGTTGTGCACTTCGTCACCTACATCTGAGTCACTGTCACTACTCGCATGAATTCACTCCTTCTTTAACTTCATAGTCAATGTTGCTGTCTGCAGAGTCTAGATCAGTGTCTGATTCATTCCACTCATCACTTTCAGTTGGAAACACATTCATGTTGAACATTTGGTCCACAGACAAGCTCATGTCACTGTCACTGTCAGAGTCCGACAGTTCGATCATAGTCCAAAGTTGACGGGATGACCAAAAAATCAATTAAAAATTTAAAAGCCATGAATTGCTGTTCACAAATGGCGTTGATGAAGGCAGGAAAGACCTGGATAATGACCGGTTTGTCTTTATTACTGTGGTCAACCCAAATAAGGAAGGCACACCAAGACAATCAGCCAACTAAGAAACAGGCGGCACAGGGCGGATCAGGAGCATGACAGGTCGGGTGGAATAGGGCGGAAGGGGGACACAAAGGTTAAGTGCGATCCCCTTACAAATTTTTGTGACCCCCTGAAAATTTGAAACGAGCCTGACTCACAAATTTCTTAGAAATATTATTACTGTCACTGTCGCTGGTGCCTGTTCTGAGCCAACATATGCAGGACAGTAACTGCTTGGTTACGGATCCAGCATGAGCAGCTGTCCCCTTCCATTGGGTGCTGCCACTTGCATCCAAAATACAGTCCTTATGAACTTGCTAGACAACTTCAACACAAATTTATGAAAAGCATAGACAGGGAGAGGAAACAGAAATGGGTCACCATGAGAATAAGGCATTTACGGCCACAGAATTTGAGACTTTTTAAGCTGATAAAGATGATGCTAATGATGTTGAAGCTATGCTGTTTTTCACACCAAATCCCAGTCTCAACTGGGGTCAAAGACTGATCACACATTTCTAGAACAGTGGTCCATCTGAAAAATTAGTAGTAGCATTCTTAAAAGTGCACTTATATATGAAACCTGTATGAAGTTCCTGTCTGCCCACCTGAGCTCCTAGCGTATTGTACTCAGAGCAGTGTCAGTTTGGGCCCAAAAAGTACACACAAAAAATGTCCTTTATGGGAATTGAACCAGAAATCTTCCTGCCTGTGTATCAGTGACACTGCTGATGCACTGCCACTACCCAATAAACACTAAAACAGTGTCCATAGTTGCTCAGATTCTGTTCATAACTCTCATCACTGAATTTGACGTCCAGCATACCCAGTATTTGCACAAAGCTAGTTGCAGCGAGTGCTGCTATGAAACACACCTGTTGTCAATTTTAGAACACAGCTTACTGGAAAATATGACGGTTTGATGGTTTAAAACTTTATAGTTGATAGTTGGATGGAAACATCAAATTTTACTAGTAGCACAAGGTCGCAGCATGATACTTGCAGTCAAAGTCCCAAAAGTGTTGCTCAGTGATGAAGTTTTTATACAGCTACAAACACATAACAAGGATGTTGAGAGCAGAAAAGTATTTGTATTGATTCACCTTCATAACTTAAGTTCACAAAAGTTTTCAGATTTATGTACATGGTTCATGTGAGACTTACTTTTAGAAAATCTAGTTCAACAATGGATTAAATGTACAGAGAGAGAATGTGAGTAATGAACTAGATTTTTAGAATATACATGTCGACATGAAAAGAAATGGAACATTGTGTGGTGACTGCATGTCACACAGAGTGCAAATTCCCTAATGTTATCACTGTTAAAAGATGCAAGGAAGATGTGTACAATGTAGAAGGTAATAGTACTGCACCTAAAATGTACAATATATTTGCCTTTACATCTACAGAGTTACTGATGTGAATGCCAGTGATAAACATTGTGAAACAACTTGTGTTTTTGCTTTGCCTAGTCCATAAAACATGCCCCCTTCCTCCCATGGCATCCTTCAGCTCCCACCCCCTACATCATCATACTTTCTGTTAGTTAATCATTTAAGGTTGCAAGGCTGTTCTGAAAGGGAACACAACATTCATGCATTAGCATGCCTAGCCAAGAGACAGACTGACAGAACAGTTGACTGCAGGGATACATAGTATGTGATTATTTCTCAAGAGGATTTAGTGATGATGATGTTGGTTGCCATATAATGCATTTGTGAGTTTTGTTTTTTTAAATGCTGGACAGCGCAGGAAGAGAAAGATTGATGCAACGGGGATGAACATCTGAGAGTACTTCTTAACATATAACAACCCCTCTTCCCCTTCCTGTCCCCTCCTCACTCCTGTGAATGAGAAAGAACACTCTTCTCTTCTTCCCTTTATTAGGATTAAGTGATGTGAGTTGGCTCTCAGGGGAGTGAACACAGAACTTTGCATTATACCAGCCGCCGTGGCAAAGTGGTTAGTGTCGCGGACTCCCGGCTGGGAGGTCGTGGATTCGAATCCCATCAGAAGTCATGTGGGTTTTTCTGCCCCGACCGGCTCCTACCCAGAGTTGAGTTTGCTGCGGACTCAGTTGGGAAGACTGGGACCACACAGTCGAGTTTCATCCACTTAATGGATGCGTTTCTGAGAGTGTTGCTCAAATTTCCTGACCAACACTGCAGGTCTGTATCTCTCGGGCCTGGTTGACGCCGGGATATATTATGAGAGGAAGCGTAGAGTACAGCCCTGTCATGTAGTCTCAGACCGAAATGGAAATCCGTAGCATCATCATAATCATCCTCATTCTCATCGATCAGCATAAAAAAAAAAAAAGTCTCAAATTCTGTGGCCTTCATGCCCTGCTCTCATGGTGACCTCAGTTTCGATGTCCTCTCCACGTCTGTGGCCTTGGTTTGGTTCCGTCGGGGTCACCGTATCGGCGAGTCCATGGAGGCTGTCGTCGGACGGGACGTGATGGCGCCCTCTGGAGGGAGAGCTCACTCACGCCGGCTCCGCGACTAAGCAATTATTGTCGTCAGTAGGGGGCTTAGTAGGTGGTGTCCTGCGTATGTTAGATCAGAACAGGCGCCACTGAACACCACTGAAGTGACTCGGCAGCAGTGCAGTGTCTCCTCCGGTGGGGCCTCTTGACGACTTGACATTGACTGGTGCCTGTGGATTGCCGGTGCCGGGGCTGCGGCGGGGCCGACCGGGCCGTGGCTGTGGACAGGGTGTCGGAATGAGCGGCGTGGGTGCACTGCCTCTGAGGTGGAGCAGAGGTTGGGACAGGAAAAAAAAAAAAAAAAAAAAAGAACTTTGCATTATATCAGCGTCCTGTTTAAACTGCTTTTGTCTGGTCCAAAATCCCCCTAATATATCACTGTGTTTTGCTTAGAAAGTTCGAGACTGACCTAAGTTGTGTGGTGAAGATCATATGTACTTTGAGTGTGATCTGCTCTGGTTTTAACGAAGTGCTGGGCCCAATTTTCACTATGTAGAATCCACTAAGATGGATGGCATGCATGTAATATGATGTATATAGATGGGCTGCAGATATAAAGCAAAAAGTTGCACCATGTTTGAATACATTTTTTTACAGTGGGTATTGCAGCCATCATAATATGTGAAAGCATGAATAAAGCCTAAAATGAATAATAACTAGGATGAAAAGATAAGAATTTTAAGATAAATGAAGAGCTGCCCACTGAAATATTCCTTCTTTGTCATCAAGTTCAATTGGGTCTGCATTGAATTCATTCCTTTTGAAGATACATATCTAAAGATACCAGTATACACATCTTTCATGATAAATTCTTTGGCTGATCCTCCTTAAAATTTACAGTAATTTTAATACATGTACTGCATTGTCAAACTTCAATTTTCTATTATTGATCATAAGTTCCCATGATAACTGACCAAAAATCTTAACTGTAATAATTAGGACAAAAAAGTCTCTTTCATTTCAGTATATTTTTCAGACCTATATAAACCATTTTTTTTTATCTTTGTTCATCTGTTCAAAGTGTATTAAATATAAAAACCATTCTATCTTTGTTAATCTTTTCAAATCATGTTAAATGCATTGCAAGCACCGACAGGTAGTTCTTACATAATAAAGAAAAAGTTGTTGAAACATTACAACAGGTGTACACTGCTATTTTGTCATGACACACACTATGTTCATAGCTACTAATCCAATTTGTTTTCTTGATTTTTCTTAAAAAAGACAAAAAAAAAGTATCTGGTGCTGATTTTTGGTACATTCATGAATGTATTTCAACAAATCAATCACCACTTCTGTGGCTGAGGAAAAAACGGAAAAGAACTTGGGTGTTTAACAAAGGTCACATCCACTAAACTAAAATTTTGGCTGTTGTTACTCACAGATTTGAAGAGTAACAGAATAGTAAATACATTTCTCTTAATCATTAGCATTTTATTTTTTAGCTCAAGATGATTTGAATAAATCAGCTATTGACATTTGGACTTAATTGGTTGCTTTCATTATGACACACCCAATCGCAAAGATGTCAACAAAAAAGCCAGTAATTGTGAAATGACAGAGATACTCTTACATGCACCAGAACAGATAATCACTCAAGTGGTTTAATTAGGTGTTACTGTAAAACAACTTACAGCCCATCCCGTACATGATTCATATTGGTTTTTGAGTTTGTTAATGGAAAAAAATAATAATGATGCTTAACATCCAGTTTTCAGACATGGCCCCCACTTTCGGGGACAGATGGTCATACTGACTGTGACTTTGAAACTGTACAACGAACACTGCGTTGCAGTGCTTTTCTTCCTGCTCCCTTTTTCTCCTCGGACTCCCATTTCCATTTACATACCCACATCCATTTTCATCCAGTATCACAACAGCATCACAAGAATCGAATTGTGTATCAGCTCGTTTAGTACTAGATGGTCAGACAAGTGCTGTGAAGTCGGGGACCCATGAAATGGCAGACAAACATCCTTCAAACCAATCCAGAGCATGCTGCTGTAAGATACTGGGTTAGGCAAACACCAACAATCCTGTGCATAAAATTTTTAGGCACCCTAGAGGACCTGATGGACAGCAGCATTCATCTAAGACACTGGGGTGTCCTAAGGAGCTGAACGAGGAAGAAGTTCGTCAGAAGGCAACCCATCTGAGAAGATAACTGCTCTACAGCTAGGTCTTCTAGTTGCATTCAGTGGTGCCTGTTTTGATCTAACATACACAGGTCACAATGGAGCACTTTCTGATCATAATTAATCAGTTTCACAGCCAGTGTGAGCATGCCCCTTTGTAAAACTTGCAGAGGTGCCAAGGCCTCAAAAGAAGGCTTTGTTATTTTGAATAGTATTCCAAATTTAAGCACAGCACTCCTATGCAAAATCACAAGTCAAGACTTGACAGCACTTCCTGTCACTCCTTGTTTCGCACATGACATGATGGTGGACTGAAAAGATGGATATTGGAAGGCTTGCTAGTTATCAAAAGGTGTTGACTTCACACACAGTGAATCAAAATGGCCAACAACAAAATACACTGGAAAGGTGGCAAAATAGTGGTTGATATTTAGCATTCTTCCAGTACACCAAGTTTTCATTCTGTTTGCTTGCTTGTTTGCTTTTTCATGTCGCTGACCATTTTAGACTCTGAATTAGTGAACATAAACTTTTTTTTTTTACTCATAACTTTGGCTTTCGCATCTCTTGATATTTTTTGTGTTGTAAACTGGTCCATTAACCTTTTTCCTCCATCCTAAAAATTCTGGTACTTACTAAAGTCTTCTGAAAATGACATTGATTGACGCAAGAGCAGGAACAAAATTTTTAAGAATTCTCTATTGGGGGAAAAAGATGCTAGACATGTGACCTTGAAAACTTTACTATTTGGTGCTAAAAAAGAAAAAGACGAGTGGGCAGTCTAGTGTTAACTTCATGCATAGACATTCTTTTAAAACAGCACTTGAGCTTTTCTTTGCGATTTTTGTCATCCGTCTACATAATTGCAAAAGACTGTTGATAATGTTTATGAAGGACTTGTTTAAATGCAGTTAGCTAATATGATTCAGATAAGTAATAAATACCTCATATAGTTATTCTGCACCTAAACAAAGTTTCAAAGGAAGAAAATTGCAAGTTACCTGTTTTCCATAGAGACAGGGGCTTCTGGGCAGTCTCTACATAGATGGTCAGTCCACAGGGGCTTCTGGGCAGTCTCTACATAGATGGTCAGTCCACCTCTCATGAAAGTAATGTGTAGTAGTTGTGCTGCATGCTGTAGAGTTGGTGATCGTTGGTGTTGCTGTCAGCTGCACCATCTGTTGCCTTGTCCTTGAAAGAGATAAGATGCAAAGGCTGATTCAATGTGTTTTGAGAGTTGTAGTTTCAGTCATGGTGGAGCTCATTTGTGTTCAGTAGTTCTGTTGCTATCATTGTACAGATCTGTTGTTTTGTTTTATTTAAACATGAATGAAATACGTTGTCCTGACCATACTTACTGTACAGCGATTGATTTCCAGTCATGTGAAAGTTTTCCCTGTCTATTCCAACTGGACTGCACACAAACGTACCATACTGTACACTGTGCTGTACACTATGCATTGCATTTGCGTCTTAAAGCTGTGTTGGTCAATTGGAATTTTTTTTTTTTTTTTTGGTCTGGAAATAAGAATTTATAAGAGCTTTGCACTTTGCTAACTGATGTCACTATGTCAGCCCTCTGTGGTGTATTTTTCACTTGTTGCCAGCTGGCTGTACATTCTTTCTTCTGAAGGAATTACTTTTAAATATACTGAGCCTGATGACAGAGAGCTTGCAACTGAAGAAAATTGAAAAGAAACCAGCATGTTTTCATGTTACAAATATCTCAATAAATTTGGTTGCTTCAGATATGATTTTCTCCATCCACTTGGTTGTTTAAGATATTCTCTCATGAACATACGTGCCAAGGGCTCTTTCAGCACTAATAACTCCCCAGCTGTCTTGAAGTTCTGTGCTTTATTACTTCTTCTTTTCTGTTACTATCTTGGACTTTTTTAATTTTTGTATTTACTGTCATCAGTCTGTCTAACTTTATGGACAATTCTTCTATCTATGTCCATGAAACTCCTTTACATACATGTGATTCATTTCTGTTACAATTTTTCTGAGTTTTTGTTTGTTTTAGTGTAATCTGGTGACTAGGTGGTGAAATTTTGACACTGTTGCAGGTCAACAACACCAATAGAGTGTCTATTTGCCCATAGGCATTTTTGGAAATGTATTTTAAATTACATTGAACTTCTTTCCATTTTTTCCTCCATTTTAACCCAAGAGAAGTGATATGCCTCTTACTTGTTTGGTGGATTTTCTGTTTTGTTTTGTTTTCTTTTCTTTTTGTTCGGGCTTTTTCTTTTTTTTTTTTGAAATAATTAATTTTTCTTTTCTGTTAAATCAAGATGGCCTCATTGTCTCCGCGCAAGATGTCAGTAGTTCAGTTGCCATGTCATGGATTGCTTTTGTTATTTTTGTGAACATAACCTTTTATCAGAACGTGACCTTTTATCTCCTACGAGCTTGACAGCCCTGAAAAGGCCCTGTATAAAAGGCTGGGGTACGATAATAAACTAAAATAAATTGCGAGTGGGGCCAGAGTGTTCAGATGCAGGCAGCGATTGAAACCTGTTAAAGGGGTCCTTACCCATGAATAGCATGTTTGGGTTGTTCAAAAGTATAATCGAGCATGTTTCGATGTACATGTTACTTTTCTTCCAGAACTCACTTCTATATGTGTTTCGGGTCATGCAAGTAGCCAAATCGTGACTCACCACGGAGATTGCCGAGCACAGTAGGGAAAGAGACGAGAGTCGGGGATTCCGCAAGTGATGTATAAATGCCAACACCTTGAGGCGATAATGGCAGATGCTCTCAGCTACAAGTATTATGTACATGTACACACATACGCACAACACAGATAGTACATGATATACACATGCACATACATGTATCTGTACGCGCGCACACACACACACACACACATTACCGTAGTATGTAAATAACTTTAAAATGATTGTGATAAACCACATTTTTTCTTCAGTTGTTTAGATCGACATCGTAACATAATGCTTCTCCTTTGAAAACAGAAGTTGTTTAGATCGATCACATAATGCCTTCTCACACTTAGTTTGTCAGCTACTGCATCATCACACTTAGTCTGGAGCTGGAGAAATCTTTTCAATAGCTGTACACTTTCAGTTCCCCCCCCCCCCCCCCCACCTTATTTTAACATTCCTCATTTTCAAGCTCACTCTCTCCACTTAGAATCTGAGGGGTCTTTTACAGTATATTGCAGTCAAAGATTCTGGCCGTTATTTTAAAAAAACTGATGCGTGACGTGCCGTACATCAGATTTAAAGTGCAGATCTAAGCTCATTATTCTCTTACTCATCAGGGCAGTTTATAGCATACAGACATACCACACCTGCATATATCTTAAAATGCACACTAAGTCACCATCCTGTATCCAAATACTGATAAATAATTCACTTGCTAAAAGTATGGTTGTTTGGTGGAAACTTGAACTTACTGGGGTGCCTGATGTTCAGCAATGTCCTGAAAAATAAAACCCAAACTATTATTCACTGGAGTCCAACAAGCTGTTATTTGTGGACATGGGACACTTTCTTGTTAATAAGAATTAAGAATCATAACTTCAGTTTTGTTGGAAACAGCAACAGCAGGGGGGGGGGGGGGGGGGGGGGGGGGGGGGGGGGGGGGGGGGGGGGGGGGGGGGTCAGTCACAAACATGCAATAGTTTCAGTGGCAGCAGGTAGTGTGACTGACTGACTGCCACTATGACTCTGGCATGTGTGACTGAAAGTAACAATGTATGTTTCAGTTAGATGCCAACACTCTACAAAAACCCGACAACTATCTTTACAACCAACCATGCACTGAGAATGAAATGAAACACACAAAAAGATCAGCCACCCAGCCACCCAATCAAACCTTACTTTCTTTACGTCTCTGAGTTTGGCTCTGTTGCTCCTGACAGAATCTGTGTCACTGTTGCGTTTGAGGGTTGCACTTGCAGCTGGCGAATGAACAGAGTCCTTTTAATACATTTTTTCTGTTATCATAGTTGGCACAGCATCCTCTTTCAGCTGTCTTCGGACCCGAATTCCAGCTTCCACCTTTACCTTCCAGGTGTGTTGGTCTTGGAAACTGTGCTCTTCGACAGCAAACTGCCATGGTAACTGTCCCAAGGACAAAATCTTTCCTCGTTGTGGTGTCAAAATTTATCACACAATCGCCTGAAGTGGCTGGAAGCAACTGGAAAGTATGAACGCTTACTCTTTGCTGATGAAATTCCGCAACCAGACACAGCGCACATTCACCCCATCTCACTTCAGCCGAACACGAAGAGCGACTTGGCTTTTCAATGTCATCTATTGGGAAATCCCCTTTTTATCGAAATCGAGGCTCTCGTTCCTGTTTTAGCCTCTCGCTTTCCCAATCTGCAGGAAATGCAGCTCTCGCTGCAAGATGAGAGCACAGGCGGCTGATTCGGGGCTTGGTTTCACAATACGACCACAAACCAAACCCGTGTATTTGGTCAAAATAGATTTGTGAAAATGGGTGAGAAACCCTTTAACTACCACAAAACCCAGATTTTAAAAACAAAGGGGGGGATTTGCATTTGGCAGTGTTTCGTATAAAAATTCACAACTGTTGGACACGTTTCTTATTCTCATGGAAAATCTACAGGAAAATGTTGCATCATGAGTATTTTCTATGTGGTGGGTAGATGGTTCTATGTATTTTCTATTTGTGGGGTAGATGCAGATGTTGGCAAGTTATAAAGAACTGAAATAAATAACATTGTTTTCCCCACAGTGGGTTGATGTTAGCATGGGGTGACAACATGCAAAAAAATGATACAAACATGCACCTAGAGGACTGAACAAGGACCCAGTTTTCAATTTTCAGGGACCTTTGGTCAAATCCATGGACCTAAAAAGCCATTGTGCTCTTCCAGTTCAAATTCCCCAAACCTACAAGGACATGCAAGGGCTGTGCACACCCTCAAAAACGGTTGTTTGAGGGATGCAAGTGGCAGCCATTCAATAGTACAGGGCACTCTTATAGCTCCAGTGAAGGGTTGTGAACAGCACTTGCTTGGCAGGATGCAAAGACCACTCACAGGGCCTGTTCCTACCTTTTGGAACAAAAATCCCACTTCAGCACTATGCTGTGGAATGCTGAGCCTCCCAGCCAGGATCATTTGCTACGAGTCTGTCTCCTCCTCAGCACTCAGCCTTTAGCCACATAGGCAGTTGCGGGACAAAGCTCCTTCCACAGGCTCCAATGCTACCTTACAGAACCCCCAGTCCCCATCACAGGATCTGTCCCAGTCCTCTCAGGTCTTCCATTCTCAATGGGAGCCAGTGGTTCTATGCAACCGAAAGGGACAGTTCTGCTTCCCTGGATTCTCCCAAAGCCTACCAAAGTAAGGTATGGCATCCAGCATCTCCATTCTGGGTGGATCTTTCCTCTCTCAGACGATGGACCCTTTGTCATCTGGCCTTTTCAAGGTCATGGGCATAAGCTACCCCACTTCAAACATTCCATCATTATTGAGTCCTGTATACTGTACCGCCTGTGCGATTGCCTTTGTGTGCCCTTGACATGTACAGAGGGTCCCAAAACCACACTGCACAGTGGAAGATTTGTGTCATTCTTCAACCAGACCAGTTTCTGTAACTTGTTTTCACAATGCTTGCGATCCATACAGAGGTATTTGTAAGCATAGTTAAGTATCCTGTTTCTCTTCTCTTCCCCTTGCTCTGGCAAGAAAGCATGGCTCCACATTAAGATGCCATTCATTGCTACCACTGTTTGGAACTTAGCAACCAGATGCATCAGTAAGGACACCCTGATCATTCCTGGGGCTGCCCAGCAGCATTTTTGTGAACTTGGCCATGTGATCCTACATTTCAGAGGACAGTCCTTCCTTGGAACTGGAAGTGATCATCTGACCAACAAAAAGCCTTCCCATTCTCTGTCAGGCTACCAGATGTTCAAACCTCAGTATCCTTCGCGCTTAGCAGATCAGGATTGTCTGGTTTGTCACTCCATTCTAGAAGCGTCTGCAGCACATGCTCTCCACTCGGAAGGGCACAGAATCAAATGGGCTGAGGCAATTTTCACGGACATACATGTCCAGAGATCACGCTTGTTCCCAAACATATTGCTAGGTGCTTGAACATTCTTACAAACTGTCAGCTGGTGCAACAACTAACAGCATTCTTCTTACAGAATGGACCCTCCTTGCTATGATGATGAGGAGCATTGATAATATTACATGATAGATATTTAGAACAGTTTTTTAAACAGGCTTCCAGTTGGATTCTTTTTTTAGTTTTGTTTTGTTTTGTTTTTGTGTTACTTATCTTTACAACCAGTGCTTCGAAGGGCATACTGACATAGATGGCTGGCCAAATGTCTGGTAAATCAACAAACCACCTTTTTTTTTTTTTTTTTTTTTAAATATCTTTCTGAATGAGGAAAGGAAGTGAGGGAACAGAAATCAGAAACATCTGTTTGTATCATGATCAAAAGCCCCATGGTGTCTTTGCAATTCAGGTTATTTGATGTACATTATGTGTGAACTGTGTACAAAAAAAACAATTGGATGGTGCACAAATAATTTGTGTTCCTGTTCCAATGTCGCATACAGTAACAAATCACAGACAATAGGAAGTCTGCATTCATGTCATTCAAAGCATGGTACACACTTGTTTTGCACATAATGATGTTGAAACCCTCCAATAAGCAGTCAGGTTTCTGCAAGTCCCCCCCCCCCCCCCCCCCCCCCCCCCCTAGCAAGCTGTTTGGTTTCATTAGAACACATGGGTTTGTTCAAATGCCGCTTAACCCTTTCAGTGCCATTTGTGTGTATTTGAAATTGAATCCAGTACTTTCTAGCGCCAGAATATTTTACAGTTCTTTAAATACTTGTTTAAAGTTTAACTTATCATTTTTTGTTTGCGAAATAAAAGTATGGACATCTTTTCAAAGAGTGCATTTTTCAACTTCTTTCCATGAACGAGAGCAGTTGGTAATAGTCCTTGTAGCTGGCATGTTAGGGCACAAACAGTCTGGTTGGCATTGTTGCTACTTAGTTAAAAGCTTAAGTAGTTATGTGTATTAACTGTATGGTGTATCATCATACTTTCGAGTACTTCATCATTATGATTTTGAATTAACTTGTTGATTTAATCATTGTGAATGTAAAAGAACATAAATATACATTATAATGCTTTTTTTTTTTTAAGCAAAAGTTAAGATTAAAGAAAGATTTAACTTTATTTTGGACTCTACCTTTTTATCAACCAGAAAGCAAATCTTTACAGTTAAGTTACAGAAATTTCAAATACACTAGGGAAAAAAAGAATGATTGCTAAACTAAACTTCATTGAGTCGGATTGACTCGACAGCGACCCCCCCCCCCCCCCCCCCCCCCCCCCCCCCCCCCCCCCCCCCCCCAAAAAAAAAAAAAACAAAAAACACACACACACACACACACACACTCCTTACTGTCCAACTTCAGACTCTGTTCTCTCCCTCTCGCTTTTATAAACCCCCAAACACGCTCTGCACATCGAGTACGACGGTAATCATCGTGTTTCGATCGATGGTCATTGTCAGAAGACGGTGCTTTCAAAGCCTCTGACAGTCTTGTATGCGGTTGTTGCTTCCGGTTTGAATATCTGAAACAGATGTTTTTAACTACGATTTTCTCTGTAATCGTGTGTGATGGAATCAGTAACCAGTTCACAAATACATGAATCGACATAAGTGTAACCCATTACTGATATCTATTTTCATTAGTTTGTCTTGTACAAAAATTCGATCGCTTCGAACGACGCAACGCGGGGGCTATTTCCGACCTGTTTAAATCTCGACGAACACCAGCTGAATTACGAACAAAACTAAGCACTGGCACTGTATTAAGCGAAATAAAAAAAATCGAATCGTTTCAATAATGTTCTGGTTTGTTATTATATGCGTTATCTTACCAAATGCGTCTTGCAGTTCAACGATTAGCACATTCGACACGGTCATTGTCGATCTCGGTTTGTCGGATCTCGGTTCGTTCCGCCATTATTGAAATCTTGAACAAGGAGCGAATGTTTGCATTTGATACCTTTCGCTTTGATTGGCTTGCGCTTTTGGAGCACGCAACTAATCGCTTAACTTGATACACCAATGAATGCGGGAGAGAACGGCCTTTCTAAAAGTACACCGTTTACGTGTATGTTTTTTTTCGCAAGTTTTTTTTTTAGCAACGATGTTGGAAAGACCGCACTTGTAACAAGCCTCATAAAAACTTCGATTCTAATTAATTTAAACACTTCATAATAAAGCTTAAAATATGCTCTTGCATTCTGACCTATTTAAATGCCGAAGAATGGAATGAACACATTGTATGTGTTGATTTTCGACACAGTGTAGCTCTAACGCTCGGCCAAATGCCGCCTGCGGCGCATCGGGATGTGTAACACGTTTTCGTGTGAACATGGAATAAAACAATCATCATACCGTCTGTTGCAAACACAAATAAACAACTCAGAGTTCAAAAGGAAACAGTATTCTTTATTCTTCACAATTTTCATCTGATTCTAAACGCGTTATTCATAGATGCTGACTATTGAAAACAAGTATATTTTTCACTCGGCTGAACTTTCCCGTACGCTGAAAGAAGGGCTGCCGGTATCTAGAGCTGAAAGTGTCAAGAATGCTATTGCAGGGCGTGGAGTCAGGGGCACATGTTAATCAGTTGTTACACTCGATCGACCCCCCCCCCCCCCCCCCCCCCCCCTAGTCAACATAGCACAGAAGTGCACAAGACTCGAATAGTGGATGTAATATCTGTCATCACTCTCCAAGGTGTAAAGAATACACACATATATATATATATATTTTTTTTTAAATTAATGTTTTATCAGTATCATTTTGTTGGTGATAAATCATAGCACTTTATTAGCAGTGCTTTCCACTCTCTGACTTTTTTCCCCACCAATCGTAGGAAATCGGAATGCTCGGATGACATGGCCACACATGTAGCCCCTTCGTCCAGCCTGCTTGATTGGTGATAAATTCACATGATGCCAGCCTGCTCGATTGGTGATAAATTCACATGATGCCATGGATCCTGTGATGAACTTGTGCACATTTTTGATGAGTTGCATGCTTCCTTGAAACTGAGGACAGTCCATACTCATGACGTCATATAAATTTGCATATATTCTATATTCATTGGTTCTACAGATTTGAAGAGTGGATTCCTTTGCAGATGATACCAAGGTTTACTCAGCAATTCCAAATACTGATGATGGAGATCATTTACAAATGTACATAAAGTGGTTGAATGGACAAATACTTGGCTGTTGCAATTGAATAGTGAGAAATGTAAAATACTCCACCTTGGAAAGAAGAATCCACATTATGAAAACACAATAAAAGAGAACAGTTTAACACGTGTACTGGACAGTACAGCCGCTGAAAAAGATCTTTTGGGGGGGGGGGGGGGGGGGGGGGGGGGGGGGGGGGGGGGGGGGGGGTCACCATGGACCCAGAATTAAGTTTTGATTCACATATATAAACAAATATGTGAAAAAAGGGAATCAAATTTCTGGTCTGCTGTTGAAAACTATTACAAAATAAGTCTCCTGAAATAATGGTTCCATTGTTCAAAGCTTTAGTTAGGCCTATTCTTGAATACAATGTCTCGGTATGTTGCCCCTACTTAAAAAAAGTACATAAGTATGATTGAAGGCATTCAACATAGATTTACCAAGTGTATAACTGGTACTGGAGATCTTGGTTATGAGGAGTGTATGGCTCTACTTAGGGTTGCCCAGCCTAGAATTCAGGTGACTAAGAGGTGATCTCATTGAAGTATGTAAGATGATGCACAATATTTATGACGCCTGCACTACCTCTTCCCTGTTCACCTTGGCTAACTATGATAAGACTCTAGGCACAACTTCAAAACTTAAAAAGACCAACTTTGTAACTAACCAGTTCCACAGGATTTTTTTACGAATCGTATTATGAATCCTAGAACAACCTTCCATATGATACCATTAATGTATCATCAGTTAACGACTTCAAAAATCAAATTGACAAAACTTTTAAGGACCAAGTATTTCCATCGATTTAAATCTTTACTGAAGCAGTAATAAATGTATACACTATGCCTGATTTAACCAAGGGACAGTCATTAAGAAATGATCCAAAAGCATATAATGGACACTGACAATGAGGGCAAAAGGCTTTTAGACTATACCCAAACATTTCTGTGATTGAGCCTGGTCTTTGAACCATTCAAGATATTCCCCCCACATCTATCTTGTGCGTGATTCACGGCCGTTATTTTACGTAGTCATTCATAATTGCAGTAATTAGTGTTGATTGTGATTAAAGTGTTTAAAGTTCATACTGACCTGCAATCGGTTATCCCACGTGATAACTAATCGTATGATATATAATATATATATGACAGCGTCTCCAAGCTTGGTCGCTCAGCGCCTTCAGGGAAGACGATGCGCTCGGCAATGGAGTAATGGCTTTTGGCCTTGCGGAAGATTTATAAACTTTGTGATTTCTCCGAACTGAGTTATGAATAGAATCTGTGCAATATTTCTGAACAGTTCTTTTATGAATTGTGGCAATGTTCGGTACTTACCGATCGACGAGTTTTGCAGCGACAGAGGAAGAAGATTGGTTCTTCCTTCCCACTCGTTTTTAGTACTCTTCCATGACGGAAGCCGCGTGGATCGTTTTTTGTTTTTGTTTTTTAATTCGTGGCTCGCCGCCCAGCCGTTCCGTAGCGAACACATGTCTTTATAAGTGGAAAGGTAGACACGTAACTTTAGCTTCCTTCTGATAATGTTTATGCGGTGTCTTTTTGTTGATCAGGGACGACTGCTTAATGAATCTTGATGTGTGTAATAATGAACGCGGCCTGCGAAATAAGGACCCTCGATCTGGTATGGTACTTCCGTTTTCTAGCCAATAAAAACAAGGGGATTCCATCTATTTATAGCATTGCCCTGGGCGCAACAATGCAGTGGTATTCATGGCGTTGCTACGTACACGGAACGCGCGCACATTTCTCTTTAACACATTGAACGGCGTAGTCTGCTTTAAAGAAGGAAAAAGAAGAAAAAGAATTTAAAAAAGTTGGCGGATGATCGAAACTCAGCCGTCACGTTATGTATTTAAAGCAAACAAGAAATACAATAACTGTTACCAAGGTTTCTGAATAAACCGTTTTTGTTTGCTCGCGCAGACATTTTTACGCTCCCCATCCCCCCCCCCCCCCCCCCCCCCCCCCCCCCCCCCCCCCCCCCTCTCTCTCTCCCTCTCTCTCTCTCTCTCAAATTCAGGTTATTCAGAAACAAAATAGTACGAACTTTTCATTTGTTTTTTTTTTTGCTTTCATATCCATAAACTGTTTTCATTTCAGCCTGAGTGTCTTAAATAAAATACCACATGACTCTGTGTGACTAAATAAATTTGGAAGAGTTGTGAGAATTCAGTTACATCTTCTGAAAGTCAAATCTGAAAATTATTTTTGGGATATAAACGCAAGTATGTTTGCAACTTTTTCTCCTTGACGCTTAACCTCAATATTGATTGTTTCAAGTTTACAAGAAACACAAAAGCACAACAACAACAAAATATGAATGATAGCTTCAGTGTTAGCAAAGCTACGTGTGTGTTTAACAGGGGTGAAAAACAAACAAACAAGTTAATTTTCAAACGACTGACAAAATCTTTAAATGCATACACGCCATATATTAGTAACATTAAAATGCACGCATGCCATTTTTTTTTTCGTAGGTACCCTCACCTTCTCTGGTGTAGTTTGATGACTAGGTCATGAGAACACTACTGACCTTGGTGGACACTAACTGTTCATTTTGCTTTTTCTTTTATTATGTTTTCCTTTTTCGTGTGTGTAAGTCCTGTTTATTATTTCTCTTTTTTATATATTGGGCATTATATATTGATATATCAGCTGCATTAGACTTATGATTACATTTAACATGTGTTTTCTGGATATTGTTCTCCCTTGCCCTCCGATCTCCACACACACACACACACACACACACACACACACACACACACCCCCCCCCTCGTCCAACAGCTACCCTGAGGAGTCTTTTTCTCTTTGAGGTTACAATAGCCCTGAAGGGTTCTTTAATAGTCAACTAACCTATTATACTGAAACAACCTCATGCAGTGGCATTACTGCTGGACATAGTAGCAAGGTGTTGTCCACAAATCAAGTAAAATCAGGTATGCTGCCCATGATGAGAGGGAATATCTGAAACAATCTCCCTATCCTGCCGTCACATCTACCAAGCCATGGTAGCAACTTGTTCTGGCTGCCATATCAATACATACCCAAAGTGCTCTGTTGCAGATGTGGAACTGCAGTATGAGTTTTTCCTTGGTCATCTTGCCCATTCAGGCTTCTGTCTCTCCAATTGCTCACTTAGGAAAAAAAAAATGTAATGTCTTCAGACACTGAACTTGTATAAAAGGTAAAAAAAGGCACATATGAATACACAATATAACATCTGCAGACACTGAAACTTAAAAGAAAAGACATGTATTAATACAATTTTAATTCATTTGCTTTTATCAGTCTTGAATTCAACTGAGCACCTTGGGTTCACTGTTGTCTGTCAAGGGGGAACTTACCAAAACATGTTTAATGCTAATCACTTGAACTGGAACATTACTTTGCTGTGTGTGCGTGTGCATGCTGCCTGCCTTTATATGAAACACTGAATTTCATTGTGACAGGTTAAGCTTTTCCCTAAGACAGCCCACATACTGTACTATGTTTAGTTCACAATGAACTGCCATGCACTGAGCGCCACAATCTGAGAGTGCAGCATCCCAATAACAGTGTTGTTGCTGGTGCCAAGGACTACGATGTAAATGCTAAAAAGATGACATACAACTGTAGAAAAAATATATTCCTTAGAGCTTATGTTACTGAAGTTCAGTTCTTGTGCCTGTTGTGGCACTGGACTGAGACATGAACCATGTATGCAACTTCTGTCCATTTTATTTTCAGAATATGAAGCAATGAAAGATGAAAAGTGGCTCTGAATAATTTCTGAACAATTTATTTTAGCTAATTTTGCTTCCAAGAGCAGCAAAAATGCACTGAAATCAGCTGCTAGCTTTATTTACTGTTAGATTCACCTCCAACTCACCAGCACCTTTTGTGGCAGCTGACATGAACGTAAAATGAAGCCAACATGTGCTATCTGAATCAAAATAGACCAAACTGTCTTTGCCTCTGTAGCTTTTAGCAACTGGTTCCTAGCCTGTGTGTGCACTTCACACTCACTAACTCTTCAGCTTCAAGAGTCACCATGTATTCACTGAATGTTCCCACAAAAGTTGATATGAAAAAGTAAACAGTTATGACTCAATCACAAGACCTGCATACTGAATGAAAACTGGACTGAATATTTAAGGCCAGACATTATCTGATCAAATGCAAAGCCATGGTCATGGCCCATCACGTTTTATGAGAAAAGACGGCTCATTGTGATCAGGCAATTTATCATTTGCCCTATACATCTCTTCACCCAGAAAAAGTTAAGCTGCCGGCTCGGGATCAGATGAAATTCCATGCAGCCATCTCCCTGTATCCCCCTTCCTTTTCATATCCATCATGCACCTGGTACTGTACATAACTGAATCAGAAATTTGAAAATAAATTCTTGGAATATCTTATGAGAGATAACTGATGTTGCAGTTCACAAGCTGGTCTCACTTTCAGCGCATAGAATGTGAATTAGATATGATGTTGTTAAGCAGCACTCAAAAAGTTTGTATAATCTCTAGAATTTTTTTTTTTTAATGTCCTTCTCACATTATCCTTCATTCTGTTTCAGTTTTTCGTTTTTCGTGTTGCCCCTGTTGACTACGGAAGACTCCTGATGTGTACCCTGGCAGGCCAGCTGGTTGGCCATGATTTTCTCCTCTCTAGACCTGCTGGCCTCCACTGCACTACGCGACAATAACCCCACGTGCACTGACAATAGCTCCACACCCGCAGAGACCCCCACCACCCCCAGCACAATCACCACGACTCAGTGGAAAACGACGAAGACGACGACGAAGCGGATGAGAACAGGGATAGTGTCAAAGAAGTAGAAACTGTGGGAAAAGGTGACTCTGAACTAGGAGAAATGGGTTCTGTGAAGTGTGGCAAGCATAAGAAAAATTCATCCAAACCCATGTCCATCTTTGTGCGAGATGGAAAATGTGTAGCCAAGCGTTTATCTACAGACGCAGTACGCGATAAGGAGAAGGTTAGGGAGGTGACGGGGGACTCCAAAGTGGCAGGTATTCACAAAGTGATGTGTCACACAACAGGAGGGGGGCAGCGGCCTCCAGAACACTGCTGTTCATGGTGCTGTGGGGACACAGTGCCCAGCACAAACTACGGAGGCAGACCTAAAGCCTGTTTCTTCAACTCAGCCAAGCTGTAATGGAATGGGTAGTTCCAGTCATCAGCATACTTTGTCAGTGACTAGTCATGATGGCTGTGACGGCAATCTGAAGATTATGACAGCCTTTGAGTTGGTTAAGAGTGTACTGGGTGAACTCTCTTGTGATTCCCAAAATGGATCATGTACTAAAAGTCCACAAAAGCCTGGTCATGAATCAGATACATCTTGTGAGAAGGTGGCCGAGAGACACTGTGATGCTGCACAGATGTCGGTGGCTAAATCATCCAGTGACTCTACTCTTGCATCCTCTGGAACTGCTTGGGCTGCTGGAGAGAGTGATGACATTACTGGTGAGCAGCAAGAACAACAAAGGGAGGGCATTGGTAGTTGCTGCAAAAAGACTAGTGATAGTTGTACACATGACAGTGGGTCACCCCCACTGACAACTGACCACAGTCAATCAGACTCCACAGCGCCTTCTTCAGATGTATTGACATGTCCCCATCAGGAGAAGGGAACAGACACTGACAACACTCCCTCTGATTCAGTGGACTTCACAGCGTATGATGGCTCAGATAGCGAAAAACCTCCGTGTTTGGTATACAAGGTTACAGA
Source organism: Conus betulinus (assembly GCA_016801955.1). Lineage (NCBI taxonomy): Eukaryota > Metazoa > Mollusca > Gastropoda > Neogastropoda > Conidae > Conus > Conus betulinus. The sequence goes on along the minus strand of JADBJO010004188.1, from coordinate 83,612 downwards.
GATGTCAGTAGAAAGTAAAACTCCCAGCATCTGTGATGAAGACTTTGCTGTTGTTTCCTCCTGCTCTGGGACAGAGGATAGAGCAGTTGTGAACTGCGCTAGTGCACCGAATGTGGACCAAGATACAGGCAGCTTGGGAAATCAGGAGCCCCAATCATTAAATACAATTCAGTGTGATGTAAACAGCATACTGTACCCTCCCCCTCCTCCTCCACTGCCTGCTGTAACACCTTCACATGCTTTGCAAGATCATACCTATTCTTTGGTTTCCAAAGGAAGACTTCTTGACAACACAGATGACAGTGGTGATGCGTTTGAGTCTGCTGATGAAAATGTGTCAGCAGATGAGACAGAACGCAGACCCAGAAGTCTCTCTGTGGACAGTGTGTATCTTCAGTATAATTTAGCAAGTTTACCCAATCAGCAGGAAGTGCTGTCACAGAATGACAAACTGGCTCTCCTTTCACCCACTCTGTCTGTGGACTCGATTTCCAATGACTCTTCTTTATCGGAACACTCCACAGCTGCTGGAGGACAGAGCTACTCCATTTTGGTGGGCAGCCCTAACGTGAAAGGAACAAGTGTTCGGCACAATTTGACATTTATTGACAGTCAGAGCATGGCTGGGGACAAGTCAGCAGCTGGGTCCGATGGTGCCTGTCGGATTGCTCCCAGTATGCTGGAGGCTGGTGGTAAATCCAGTCTGTTGGACACAAACAGCTTGATAACAGTGGGACCGAAGTGTGGAAAGTTTAGAATTGGAACTTTTGGCTCTTTCAGTAATTCACATTTAGAGCTGGAGAAGGAGAACAAAAAGAAAGTAAAGAATGGGTTGTCTTCTGATCCTGTGATGAAAACCACCTTGTCCGCTGCGCTGCGGCTGTTCCCTCTCCAGGTTCACCTTTTCCTCTGCTTCAGTCTCCAAAGTGAATGGGATCGTTCAGATGCTGGCTCGGAAGCACCCGATGATCTGGACTCGTCTACCACAGAAGATAAGTTTTAAGCAGTTCCCATGATTCTGAGGCTTTTGGTTTCACTGTTGGTCAAGTGTGGCGCCATCCTGTTTTTCCATGACCATGATTACTGCAGCAAGGAAGTATCTGAGGAGTATTTGGGTAAACCAGTGGCTCCGTCAACTCCACTGAAAACTGGCAAGCGGAAATATGTGAGGAAGAAGGTCAGACAAGATTCTGAAGAGGAGAAATTGAGGAAAGGAAAATATCTGAAACGTGAACTCTTGAAAAAAGACAACAGATTTAACCTAGGAGTAAGTCGTGGTATGGACAACAGAGCAGCAGCACCAAGATCTTCCTTGCTTGCTGAATCTCTCACCACAAAACCAAACCCTGTAGGACGACCAAGAAAGCGCACTGAGAAGCAACTGGAAGAATATGATGCAGAGACTGGTACCAAAATGAAAATTACTGGCAAATATCAGGATCAGTATGTATACTACCTCAACAAATCATCACGCAACCGTCGGCGCAAAGTTGACGAGAAAATGCCTCCTGGAGACAAGATCATCCTACCTGCTCCCAAGCCAGGGGATATTGTTGTGCCTCATTTGTCAGATGCTGACTGTGAGGCAATTCGTCATGGTGGCCGAATGGCTCTGATGAACAACATCCCCCATCCTACTGGCTCATTACATTTACCTCATACTGACAATGGAGACATGGACAGCAGTATTGTCAACACCATCTTGAGTATGGAAACTGAGCATGGGAACTTGCATTCTCCTCTTGGTTCATATGAAGGAGTTGGCCATGGGGAAGACTTTTCAGACATTGAGGGCAATCTTACTTCCGAGCAAGTCAAGATGCTTTTTGACTGCTTAGAAGACTATCCAATGGAAGAGACCACCACCAGTCAAGAACTGGATTTGTTCACTAGTGCTGAAGTGGTCCCTGTAACATCAACAACGGTCGACAGTTTAGCAGTAACAAGTGTGTGGGAGAAGATTTGATGGAACCTGTTGTGGTGCAGCCTCCTACTTCCACAGGCATTACACAGGGCACTCAGAATCTGTTTCTCTGTTGGAAAAGACAGACCCAAGTGCCCAAACAGAAGTGAAGCTGGAACAAGACACTTTGACTTGCAGCGTAAAAGCAGATATGGAACACACTGAAAGCAAGCCTCTGGTCAGAGGTATGCCAGTGCCCCCTACCAGCCAACCTTCAGTAGAGAAAAATCTGGAATTTCTGAAGACCCCTTTTTTCCCTGAGTCATCAGCTGCTTCCTCAGGGTCACAGGGATTATTTGGGCCGTCAACCGCAACATCATTGATAGGGCCCATGTCTGAGATAAAATCAGACGATGTGAACGAGACTCCCTGGATTGTGACAGTGACATTGTACTGGAATGACATCCCAGCCATTGTCATCAACAATGTGCCTCATGTTCGGCTAGTGGACATCCACCGCCAGATACTGCCAGCTAAGGATACAGGCATCTTGAAAAAACGGTGTCAGCTAATGAACATCCAAGTGTCCAACTGCTCTGAGATGCAGCGCTACTTTCTGGTGCAATACGGACGTGCCCACAACTCTAAAAGCACGCTTGTGATCAGCAAGGATGAAGCCCAGCGCCTCATCACCTACTATGCTCATCCACCACCTCGAAACCTGCGTGGTGAGGAAGGGACAGGCTTGAGGCGTAGCACCAGCTATGCAGAGTTACGTTCCATCATTGACAGGCCAGGAAATCCAGGGCGCCACTCTGCTATGGCTTTCAGCCAGCCCAGGAAGAGGGAGGATTCCGACGAAGACCTCTGCCCACTCGCAGTCACAAGTGAGTGAATCAAGAGAATGACCAGTATGGTTTCATAATGAAGAGCCTGTGTAAAAAAAGTGAAGCTTTATAAGATTAGATTTCCTGAAGAAAAAAGTTTTATTCTTTTTATGTCATAACATCCTGTGTGTGTGTGAAATGTGACCATCCCAGTCCTCAAAAAGTGAATTGCTATGACATTTTTACATAAAAAACATCCATATACAAAATGTAAGACTCAAAATCAGTTCCTACATCAATGATATCAAAATGAAAAGTTCTCAAGATTTAATGAAAGATAAGCTTACAGGAAATTACCAAGCTTGTTTGTTTTGATGACAGATAAAATTTTGAATAGTTACAGAGAGAGACTAATGGGGATTGGGTGGGGGTAGTTGGAGAGAGGAGTAGAAGGGCTAGGTGCAAAGTGAGGGCAACATCCAGACACCCCATTGTGATGAAAAGAAATTATATGGCTTATGCTGCATTCCACTCAATCGGTAAAGTTCTGCATAGGTTATGAATAAGTCTGAGACTTTCCAGCAAAGGGAATGCAGATCATGTTACCACCTTTCCTCCAAACTTGCGAGGATACTTCATGAAGAAAAAGTTTTAATCATGGTACTACAAGTTTCAGGCCAGCGACAAGTAAAATTTTGCTATAAGGGAAAATTTTCAACACATTCGGTTTTGTTATACTAGAATGAACTACCCTGCCAGATCCCCTGCATATATTTGGAATGAGTATCACCATAAAAATTGTTTTGTGGTCACTGAGTATAATGATGTGTCACTTGTTACACTTTTAAACATGTCATGAGTTTTATGTTTTTAAACTTTCTGCAAAAAGAAATGAAATACCACGCAAATACCATATATATATATATATATATATATATATATATATATATATATATATATATATATATATATATATATATATGTATATCAGATTATGCATGGAAAGAATGTGATTGACACAGCAGGATGATTTTAATTTTTCTGACATGAGTGAATTGTGGTTGTTGTGTCACTTGTTACTGATTGGGAACTGTTCAGTCACTTGTTGCTTATTCATCAGACACAGTCACTGCAACACCTCCTTTGCTTCATTCAAAATAAACAAGGCTTTGATTTTTCAGACATGAGCGTGTGTGTGTCTGGCAAGCGTATGTGCATTTGAGTTCCATGTATGGTCTGTGTGCTTGATGCATGTTACCTTAAGCACAGTAAGTTGCAGTTGATGACTTAGAGAGAGATACTGTCCACAGTTTTCAGAGGTTCCACTACATTGGCATATAATGTATGCGTTGTGTCAGTAAAAGATAAAAGGTCTGGGACCACCTGCTAGCTGGCATCTAATGAATCTCTTAAGTGACTTTGCATCAGATAAAATCATTGAAGGAAAACAGTCTCTCATGTGCTGTCGTAATCCGCCTGTATCAGGTGCCCAGTCAGTTGGTGCTCCTCTGGCATATATGCATGAAACACAGCCATTTCTTCTACACCATTCCTTACCACATGCAGCTAAACAGAGCTCCTACACTGGCTGCCATCAGGAATTTGTCGGGCACCCTCTAATTGGTCATCTGCTATGAGGATGAAGACCTGTTCAGTCAAAGTGAAATCAGTACTCCATTGAAAGGAATATCGTTGTATGAATACAAACTTCTCTGAACAAGTTGCATGAAAATGCACTTAAACACACACACTCCCATAATTACATAGAGTTGTTGACCCAATGTTACATGATTGTCACAGTTCATTGATCAAAACTGGATAACTTGGAAAGCAATAATGCGAAGCCCAACCCCTGTCCCAACCTACCACCATTCGTGTTTCCTCATTTTGTAGACAAGAATCTCCATTTTATTTCAGCAAAGGCTCGAAAGAATAACTGCTGGGACACGCATGACCTCTTACTGTCACAGAGTTAGTATTGTAGTAAGCACCTTAGCTTCTGGTTGTCCATTGCCAACCAAGGACAGTACTCATCTGTCACTCACTTTGCACTTCGTAGACAATGATCTTTTTCTGACTGCTTTTTCAGGGTTAGGAAATGTGAAAATCATGCACTTCAGTTCTGTTGTCAGGGCTGCTTGACAATTGGTACCAGAATAATTTTATTGGCAGCACAGTACACTAGCTACACTAATAACAGTCAAGTGGAACGTCTGATGCAGTGCATGATAAACATTTCCAAATGGTTATTGTTGGAGGGAGAGTAGGGGGGGGATGGGCAGTGGTAGTGGGGGTGTAGTAAAATTCCAGAGCATTTGCCTGTAAAACAGACGATTGTGAGTTTGTACCACTCTTAAGATGGGACTTTAGGGTTAAACCCCTCTCTGTCATCTTGGCAGTTAATAGGAACATGATCAGGCAGGGTTCAGGCAGCGGAAGGAGAGGGATGGATACATATCAAATTAAATCAAAACACACTGTTGAACACAAGAGTTGTTAGATTTTTGTACCCGTCACTTAATTTTGGTTTCAGCTGCTAATTTAGTTTGATTGTCAGCATATCTATCAAAACAAGAGTGAATGTCCATTATGAGAGATGTATAAAGGTCGTCCAAAAAGTTTTAATTCATACAAAAGACCTCAAATTTTGTACTGGAATCTAACAACTTTGTGTTCCAGCATGCAGAATAGCGCTGTGTGTCAACTTACAGATTTTGAAATTCACTGAACTTGTTTCACTATGTGTTTGTCTGGTAAATAAAACAGGTTTATAGTTTTTGTATTTTTCTGTCAAGATCCAGTGAACAGCTTTGCTGACCAGTAGACACATGAATATGCCACACTTGACAATCAGTCAGTCATTGACAAGAACTGGAAAGGCCTGCTTCAAATTCTTAGAATGACCAAAAGTGTGTAAGTTTGTTTCAGATGATCTATTCCACTGCCACTGAACCTTTGTGAGGCAGTAATAAAGACTGAAACTAAAGAAATTCAGACCCAAATTCAAGCAGGCACAAAACACTGATAATTTTATCCACCAGTTGAGCTGTCGGTAGAGCAGTTCAACAACAGCTTGCACTGGGATTATTTAATGATGTGACTTGCCATCCCACATCCCCATTTTGTTGCTGGATTATAGTCCAAGAGTACTAAAACCTTTTTTTTTCCCTCCCTGTTGCCTTTCTAATCAGTGAATAACCTCTACCCAAATTAAATTAAAGGTCGATGTATAATTCTTGTCATGGAGTCGCAGTTCATTCCGTTTGAGTTGTTCTCAGAAATGTGTGCTGTTTCTGTGAAACGGAGACAAAAAAAAAAAAAAAAAACCCTTTCTGGATAAAGGCCTTTCCTCAGTTTCTGTCACACAACAAGCCATTTTATTAATGTAGATCAAGTTCTGAAATGAAATAGGTAATTTGTCAGTTCATTTTGTCATGATAAAGTGTAACCCTACATCATCAGTATGATGTGTAACCCTACATCATCAGTATCATCAGTAGTGTTTACCCTACACTTTAGAAAGATGGCTTAATGTGACATGTAGTCTAACCAGTGCTTTAACTATTCCTAGTATTGTGGCTACTTCTCATACACACAAACACATACACACGCACACAGTGCAACTTACCCTACAGTAACGAACGGCGAGTGGGTGGTCAGTCTGTGATGCACTCTGTCCAAGCTGTCCACGTTCGGCTTGCGTCAGAGGGTCAGCATCTGATGTTGTGACCAGGGGGGAAGGCTGAATGCCACATCTGGTCAGTCAAGAATGGGGAGTTGTCTTGGCATGGGAAACTGGTTGCAGTCCGTGCCTTGGTCAGCAGTGGTCGTGGTTACTGGACGCCTCACGTCACTCGCTTGGTGTGGAGGACGGGCATCCACTATGGTAAAGCATAGATGCTGGGGTTGAAGACATCTACTTTGGGTAGTGTTGAGCTGAGCTTGAGGTCTTGACCCGTCGGGGGGGTTGGAGTCGAATGCTCAGCATAGGTGCTGGGGTTGAAGACATCTTCTTTGGGTAGTGTTGAGCTGAGCTTGAGGTCTTGACCCGTCGGGGGTTGGAGTCGAATGCTCAGCTTCGTCTTCTCACCCTGTGTCGTCTGCTGTTAAGTGAGCACTGTTCATGCGAGGTGCACCTTCCGGTTCTGGTAGCGAACCGTGTGCGTATGTGCACACGGTCCTGAAAATTTTTAGTGTAATGGGCAGGACACAGCTGTCAATGTTTTAAGTTAACCTCCTATTACAGGCTTAAATGGTAAAGTTATTTCATGCAAAAGTTTATGCTCCTTATTTCTTATTTACAGTGTTCCGTGCCATACTGCGAAAGCGACTTTCCATTTAAGGAAATTAAATCTGACAGTCTGTTCCAAATCATGCCCTTTTTCAGATGAGGTGTTTAGCGATTGAGGCCTGTATAGTGTATGGCTTCCACAGGAAGGAACAAGTGGACTAGAGCCATGAACTCCGAATGCCTGCCAACAACCTCTTTGGCATGCAGTTAAAGTTATTGAAAGTGCTGGCTCATGTCCCACTTGATGTGATTTTTTAGTTCTGAAAGATATCTCGATTTTTCATCTTATCGAAGAAAGATTTTACAAATTCTGGCTGTTTTAAAAAAAAACCTACTTTCATGGGATGTGTGTCAACGAAGTGACGGCCCTGACATGGCCCTTTGTGGTCAGCTGGCTATAAGCAACATTAGCTCTTTCCCTCTCCCCAACTGCTGGCTTACCGAATACCTTCATTCTAAGTTGAGCCTGTCGACTAGCTGTTGCAAGGATACAAAGCCTGTTGACTAGCTGTTGTGAGGATACAGGTCAGCCATGTATCTGCATATCCATCAGACAAGCGGAAGGCCCTTCCTTGGAGTCAGATGCCCACACAGATACCATCTGTCAAGGAGTTAAATTTTCTCTTGAAAAACCCCTTTGAGCCATTGTCCTATTTTGAGTCTCATTCTCACAGTCTGAATCTGAAGACAACATTCCTCCTTGCACTTGTGTATAGTTAACACAGGAGTGAAATTCATACACTTAAAAGGTTGGCTGGGACATTGCATTTAATTAACAGAGGTGAACAGCACATTATCAATCAAGTTTGTCCGCGAGTTCCTACCCAAGACCCAGGGACTCGGTGAACCTTCTCATGTTGTCACTATCACTGTATCGGGCTTCCATCCAATATTGTAACCAGAGGAGAGGATTGGCCAACGCTCATGTCCTGTCAGTGGCCCAAGTGGTGCTGGGAGATTTACGATCCCAAATTGGCCTCACTGAGATGCTCATTTTCATCAATGAAAAGTATCAGGACATATCCATCAGCACAGTTGCCACTGGATCGATCAGACGATTTTCCAGGCTTATGCTCGGGCTCAGTGGAGCATCTCTGAGTTGAATCCCAGGGCGCATGAGGCAAGAGCCATTGGCACTTTGCTGTGTTCCAGCTTTCAGTGCCTGTCTGTCAGGTTTTGAAGGCAGCATCCTGGTGCTCTGAAAAACCTTCACCAGCATCAACCCCTGGGACTTCAGAATGACAAGGTTGGAGGGTGCCAAAGGGTTTTCCTTGTGGTGGCTAACACAGCAGTTTCTGCCACTAGGACTCCCCATGTAATCACTGGGGTAATGCGTTCAGGACTTTGAATTCTTCACTGTTTGACATGGTAAAGTATATCACTATATGATGTCATAATGAGGCATTTGATCTTTCTCTCAGTAAGGATGTGAAATTATAAGAGTGTATCATAAGTAAATCATACTTATGATGTCATACTCTTATAAATTCCCATCCGCCCCTCTCCTCATGGTTCTCATAGGGTTGAACAGAACAATAGGAATGAAGTGTTAGCCGGTAACGCAGCACTTAACAGAAGGGAGTGTCCCGATTGGCTAGCAGACTGGCAGATATCCCTGTGTGACTGAGGACTCTGTCATCTGCAAAAAAGTATGTAGGCAGAGCAAACTCACTGGTCACAGCTTGCACCATTTTTACATAACTAGGTAAGAACACTAGCCAAACAGAGTTAGATCAAACTCCACATTTTTTGGGAGGTGGAGTGGGAAGATCCCAGTAAACCCATTTCACAACAATTTTCTGCTGATGCATCATCAGGAAATAGAACAAAAATATTACTGTTGCCTTTTTTTTATAAGAATAGTAAACAAACTATGTACTAACTAAGATGTTGATCACTAATGTCTCCATTCACATTCCTTTTCTTAAGATCCTAGATCTGCAGAAAGTTGCCGTAGGAAGGCATTTTCCAGCAACAGCCGCCAGAAGTGACATCTAAGTCTTGAGACTAAAGTGCAGTAATGGTGAAAAAAAATATGCGTGGCACTTCACAGGAAAATTAAAATGCATATAATTTCTGAAAATAAGCTGCTGCTGGTTTAAGAAAAATATTATAATCCACATATATAGTTTACTTGTCTTACAAACTATGGTACAAGTACATTGCATTAATTTTGTTCTTGTACTTTGTATGACTTTTACTGGTCACAGAGTTATAACATGCTGGCAAGTTAGCTTGTATCAAGAAATGTTTAGGGCTGGATTAGTCTCTAGAGAATGTTTAACTGACTGAGATATGTCTGGTGTGTGTGCAGTCCCAGCCCAGAGCCAATCCTTCCACCTGTGACGCCCATCATGGAGCCGTTGCTGACCATGCCTCTGCCTGTTGCTCCTGCATCACCTGCGAAGGGCCTACGACACAAGAAAATTAACTTCCGTGAAATGCTTAAGGGAGAAGATTCTTCTTCACAGCTATCCCCCCTTACTGATGGAGGGATGGACGAGGACTCTGCCTCAGTGGATGAGACACCAGTTGCAAAGGGCAGAGGATCAAAGGCAGCTGCCACCGCTGGAGGCAAGAAACGTCGAGGCCCGAAGGAAACTGGAGGAGGTTCTCCTTCAAAACGTGGCCGCAAAGCATGGCGCAAAAAGAACGAAGGAAAGAGAGGGGTCTCAGGAGGTACCCCAAAAAGCTGTGGAAAGTGAAATTGTGGTGGACAAGGATAATTCTGGCACTGTGGTGGGCACCAAAACCAAGAAAAGATCCCCAGTATCCGCTGCCAGTGGCACTTTGAATGCCTCTGGTCGATCCCCAAAATCCAAGTATGGTCCAATCAAAGTGAATGTGAAGAGCTTGGTCAGTGCAGCGGGATCTTTCTCCACTGATAGCAGTCAACCCAGGAAGAAAAACTTGTTTGGCAGGAAAAGCAGCAGCACTGATGTGATAGTTGATGGGTCTGAGGAGGTGGCACACCCAGATTCAACCCACTGCGTGTCCTGAGAATATCCCACCAAGATGTGGAAGCCACATCCCCTCCTGCCCCCCAGATTCTTTCACCCACTGCAGAGGTGCACCTGGATCTGTACAAGCGAGCCAGCTCTGCCTGTGTCAAGTGTCGCACTTGCCACAAGTTCTTGTCAGTGGCCGACTTCCTCAAACACCAGCATGTCAGCAAGGAGGAGGAAGTCAAAAATAGCACGGCACATTCCGACCTTTGCTCCAGCAACCAACGCCGCATTCTGGTGCCCATGAATAAGGAGAACATATCTTTGGAAGAGCAGCGCCTGTGGAATGAGTTTGTGGCTTTGCAGGAAAGTCTGGACCATTCGGTGGGTGTGACCCAGTATGGGGGCCTACCCGCTGACTCCTCTCTCGCCCACTTCTCCCATCGGCAGCCCACGTGATATGTTCAAGGAATTGGATCTACAGCTCTGAATGGAGCGCACCTAATGACAATGACACCAGAGTCTCCACATCCAGCCAGTCTACACAATGGACATGATGACACGGGTCTGGATACTGAGTCTGTTCCTGTGATGGAAGGAAAATGTGTGTTTCCAACTAATGGTGATCTTTGTTCCCCTTCTGACCCAAGGGTTGGAGACTTGTCATTTTCAGCAGAAGCTGCACCATATCCTTGGGACTCCCAGCTTCTTTGTTCTTCCCATCTCCCCTCCTCACAGCACACACACAAAATGAAGAGAAATGCTTAGATAACAACTTGGACTCAAATGATAGAGAGATTCAGTCTGACCCCAAAACTGTTGTTCCATGTAATAAGAAGCAGTGGGCCTTCCAAAGGCCAAGAAGAATTTCTCCAACCACTACTATTCGAACCAGTTCACGAAAACGTGAGACAAAGCGACTGTACAGCTTTGAGAAGTATGAGTTTGGTGTTGGGAGGCAAGAAAGGTGGGCGGGGAGAGACGGACACTCAGGACTTTGAAGACGATCTCCCAGTTAGCTTGCTGGATGATGCTGGCAGTGTTGACATGAATAATACCACACTTCATCTGGCTCCTGTCACAAGCATGCATGAGCCACAGAATGCTTGAAAAAGCATATGACAAGTTTCACAGTATCTCAGTCTGATCAAATGCCCATTTTGTCTGTCTAAAAAAGCTAATTATGACAATAAGTAACACTACACATGATCTTCCCTGCCACATCAGAAAAGCTCAGTCACAGAAGCCCACACATGAGAAGAAAGTGAGCATCGAATGCTTAGTATGCTTAGAGAGAAATGCTTAGTATGCTTACAGAACATGTATTTTATCTGAGAAAGTGAAAAGCTGTGAAAAATGTAATCCCCACAGAAATACAAGTTTTGTTTTTCTGATAAATTGTTAGAGGCATACTCAAGTTAAATGGAAATTTGAACCAAGCTGAAGAGGTGTCTTGAAATTACTCAGGCTGGAGAACGATCCTCGGATCCGAGGATTTCCTAGAAAATCACCTGATTTTTACTTTTAGAGTTAGGAAAAATAAACATGCAATGGAAAAAAGTTTGCTCAAAAAACAAATCATGAAGCATGTAATCACCCCAAGACTCATACTGTAGCCAGCTTTTCCAGTCCAGATTTCCATGATGCTATGTTGAATACAATGCCGCCGGTGGCCATTATGGTATATCTTGCGTTTCTGTACTGCATTGATTAATTATTAGACCTGTTCAGTGACGGGCAAATATCTAGATGAATGCGATTTGTTAACCATTTTTTTTTTGTTGCTGGTCATGTAGAGGTTTTGTTTTTTTGGGGGGGAAATGCAACGTCGTGTGCCATGAATTGTCAATGAAGATGAGATGCGCGAGTAGGCACAGCTAAATTAAGAGAGTTATCGTCAACTATTGCAGATGGGAGTGGACTGAAAAGATGATACAAAAGTGAGCAGTTTCAATCAGCTGTTTTTAACTCTGCAGAAAGTGAACAAGCTTGGAATGGCATGTTCTTTTTTCACTTTGTTAAAAAAAAAAAAAGCTGAAGTATGCCAATCATCGTTTTGAAAAGTGTTCTTCGAACATATGCACCGCAAGAAGCATGCTGAAGTTTCAGAGCACTGAACTGCAATCGCAGCAGTCTGGATTTCTTCTTCGCATTTTTCCCCCTTTTTTTTTTTCTTAATTTCATAATTTTTGAAATAAAAGAAAAAAAAACGTGGATTTTTATTTTGAAAGTGGGACAACCCTGATAGGTGGTAGGCTACATACACCCTTGTGGAGGGCTTCGTTGTAAACAGCAAGAAATGAGATGCTTAAAGTGACAAGAATTCACTAATCGAGTCTAAAGTAAAGGATGATAGTTATTTCATTCCCAAGTTATATATGTGAGAGTACTTTTGAGACAAACACCTTTTTTTTCAGTATACTAAATTTAAGTGTGCATGCCTGTTTTTTTTTTGTTTCCTTTTTTTTTGCCTCTGTGTGTGTGTATATATATGGGGTGGGGAGTGGGGGGATATGTGCATGTGTGCTATTAGTGTGTATGTGTGCATACGCGCACAATGAATTAGTTTCTGTAGATTTCTCTGCTTGCTGCATAGCAATTTTCCTATCATGAGAGACCACGAAAGGCTCTTCAAAACTGCTTAAATTCTGTTTGGACTAGGGGGCTTCAAACATACACACACACACCCAGGCTCCCCCTCACCAGGGCGTTGTTCCTGGACCCCACCAGGGCCTTGGCACCTGGACTGGACACAGCCTTTGTCTGAGATTTCTCATGCTGCCTGTTTTCCAGCCTGATTTTTCTATGATCCCATTTATTTTCAAGCAGGGGAAGTAGGACTGGTCTGTCACAATTTACTGGTTAACCACATTGGCCTGTTGAGGATGACCGGATATTTCATTCCAATGTGGCCTTTTTGGGATGGCCTCCACACAGAGCATTTTATGGTGTCTGCTAAAGCAATAATAGATGACATTTGCAAGGTATGTTAATTTGAACTCTAAAAGTTTAACGATCTTGAGCTCATGTTGAGTGTTGCTGTGGTGAAGTGTCAGGATTGTTCAAGGAGAGAGACTAACAACATACATGTATGCACTCTCCTTCCCCCCATTCCTGCCCTGCCGCCTCTCCCTACTCCAACACACACACTCACAAACTACAAATGATGCCACAACACAAACTACAAATGATGCAAGTATCAGGACATGTCATCTTTGCTGGAGCAAACTGTATTACACCAGATGTATATGTGGGAGTGATGATGCTTCACTCAAGCATGTTCTTACAGAGAGATGAACTGGGCCCTTGCTGACACACTGATTCCCTTAGGAGAGCCTAACCTTTAAGTCCGGGATTTTCACTGGATCCAACGCCCTCCCTCTCTAGGAATGAAATCCACGAAGCTTCTGTCTGAATTTTTGGTATCCTGTGGTGATGGCTAGTTTCAGCCACCGCACAGTCAAGGTACAGCGCATAGGATACGGATGTTTTGGGAATCTTCAAGGCTCTTGCTGTTCCAGGCTACCTAAAGATTCAGGGAACTAGGCGGCATAGATGTCTACCCGAGTCTGTCCAAAGTGGTCTTCACATACATGAAAGTGGCCATAGAAAGGAACTAGACTATAGACTAGTCGCAGAGCCACAAAAGCCAGTGAGCCATGAGGAGTGGCTTTTGCAGCACGGAGGCTGGATTATCGTCTAGACAGGAGTATATGTATGTATATATACTTAATTGTTCAGCTTAATTGTTCAGCATTATATGGTTTGGTCAATCAGTGGGGATTGTATCTCTTACGAGATCCAAGGAAAGGTGGTTCTGCACGATTCTTAGCTGCTGACAATGCTTGGGTTATTGAACAGCAGAGCTGACCACTCAGACTGTTCCATATCTTTTGACCTCCCTTGCATCCTTAAATGGATCCTCAAGCATAGGCTCAAAGATTGTCCTTACATTTTATACTGTTTGCGTAATGTTTTTAGTTTTCAACAACTTTTTTCCTCTCCACACTTTCGTTTTGTTTAATTCTACTACCTTCCGCTGGCTGCTCTGGGGGTGCTGTTGGATTCTTTTTCGAACCCTTGGCGGTCGGAACGCCACAGAATTATGGACTGTGGGGTGTCTCTATCTGACGCCAAGAGCACAGACACAATCAGCCGTGTCTCCCTGACAAGTCCGATCCAGTGGACGAAAGGCCTCGGAGCAGGCGATACATATAGATTTGTCTTTGGGAGGGATTGCGATAGTTTCCTCATGCAGCTAGTGAAGGGTTTTCATGTTTAACAGTTTATGATACACATTTGCCCATTTACTTCATCTTCAATTTTTTTTTCTTCCTGTGAATTTCAGATCTTTGCCAAGTCATTACTATAATGATGGAAGAATTGTTAACCTGCACCTGTTTTCCCACACTACTAATTTTCAGCATTCAGCATTACACACACACACACACACACACACTCCCCTGATTTCTTGATGAGAAAGAGGCTTATGTTCTGAAGGACACAGCTGGATCACTCCGATCAGTTCAGTACCGCTTTGGACAGACTCGGGTAGACATCTTTGCCGCCTAGTTCCCTGGATCTTTAGGTAGCCTGGAAACAAGCAAGAGCCTTGAAAACATCATCCGTATCCGATGTTTCCTGGTCTTCCAACACACTGTGCTTTGACTGTTGTTGAAATTAGCCATCACCACAGGATACCAAAAATTCAGACAGAAGCTTCATGGACAGCTTCAACTAAATCAAATGCAGGTTAAATGCGTTGCTGAGCTGTAGCATCCCATTATCAGCTGTGGAGAGAGTTGTGCACAGCATCCTGCAGCACAGCACAACTTATCAAGCAGAACAAGTATATCAAAACCTGAGTGGCCATCACTCCTCGAGAGGTTATTGCCACCTAAGGCATCTAACGTCGCCTCTTAGATGACCGAGGTGGAGTCGGGGAAGGGACAGACCCAGAAGAAAGAAAAGTGGACTAAAGACCATCAGCCACTGCCTTCACTCCCCCCCCCCCCCCCCCCCCCTTAGTGTCAACATTAAGACCCATAGGGACCAGGACCCTGTCCAACAGATCTCCTGTAATCTCATGCAGTTTGCCAGTGCTGCATGGGTCAGGAGATAGTTCTGTGACATCAGGTCTGCGGGAACTCCAGATAACCCTAAGGGGGAGACTGTGTGACTACAGTAAACTGAGCACATACCAACTGACAAAATACTTGATAAGAGTTGAATCAAGCTCATGATGTTTTTTAGAAGAGCCAAAGGAAGAATAAAGCAAAAACAAAAAAACAAAAAATCTGGAAGGTTATTGCAATCCATCCAGGTCACGTTTAAGACATAACTTAAAACAAACACACAAGGTGTGAGTTTGTAGTCTTGCATCCATAGCAAACATATTGTGTGCAAATCAATCTGTTCTACACTGACCGACCACATGGCAAAGGTACAAACAGAAAATGTGGAATGGCTCATGTGTCTGCACCTTTAGACTAATACCATAAAAGCTAAAAAGAACATTGTTTTTCACATCTGCTGTACCACAGGTGCTAGTGACTTTATCATTTTGCAAACCATTTATTTTTCATAGAAATTAGAACTAGTTGTGGTCTTTGAGAATTAAGTTCTAGATCTGTGAATTAGAAGGAAATGGCATTCACCTACATTCCCAATGACCAGAAACACACAGTGCATGCTACAGTCAAAATCCAACCCAAATCACTTATCTTGTGCACCTAATTATTATGCCTTTCTTATTTAAAATCCTTGCTGTAAAAAGGTAACTAGAATACAATCAGAATTGAAGACTTTCTGTGTCGTCACAGTCTTGATTTTTATGTCGAGGCCTGAATACTGTGAAACCAGTCATATGTTCTCTTCACCCCCATCATCATATTTTTCTTAAAGGTATAAAGAGAAAGCAGAAACATGTTTTTTAAGAAAAAAAAAGAAAAAAAGAACGTCATTCATTGTTGATGTACTGTTGTGAGTGAGTTCTTGATGTGTACCTGTAAACAGTTTACCTGGTGTGTGCTTGAGGTGAAAATCAATTACTTAGTATGGAATGTGTATTAAAATGTGTCGTGTAGAGGCAGGGGAAAGGGGTGGTATGGGGGGTGGGGAGGGGGGTGGGGGGGGATGGGAGAGGGAAAGTGGGAATATGCGGGTGACGGTTTACTGGTTCCGAAGTTGACATCACTGAAATTATAACCTTAGTGTGGGTCCATTCTTGCACTGCAGTAGTGTACGTGTATAATTTGTATGATGTTTTCTGAATTACATGCACTTGTTTGTTATGTTTTTTTTTTTTTTTTTTCCTGCCTGAGGGCAAAATTAAAAATAATGCCTAAACTCTGATTCATGTTTATTTGTGTGTGCATGATGTGTGAATTAGTCAGGAATTTTGTTGTTCTTCCATGTTCAGAGAAAGAAAAAGTACCCACATTATTTATATACTTTGCAACTTACCTCCATTCATCCATGCATTGGCTCATCCTATGCCAGCATCAATATCCGTAGAGAGTGTGCAGTTAGGTTGTAAGGCCATTCACGAAAGCAGACCAACCCTTCACCAGCGCCAAGTCTCTGTGGTGGTGTTCGGTAGTGCCTGTAAAGAGCTTAACTCATGTAGATTGTTCACCATGTCCAAATGACGGTCCTTAAACTACTATAGCTATGTACAGTCATCTGAAGCTTATTAGCATCAATGGCATTCTTTCCGATAACATGTATCATGTTTTTTATGTACCAGGTTGAATATTTTCCATGTTCCCACAGAAGAGTGTTGAAAGAAATGGAATTTTGCTTCTGAGAGTAGACCCACTTTGCTGCAATTATTTAAAGCAAACTATAAGAACTAAAGCAGCCCTGGCAGACTGTTCTTGCAAACTTTGACTCTCGCTATGTTAAAAAAATAAAAGAATTGCAGATGTAAGAGTACTGAAATGAGATCACATTACGAAGTTATGATTGCATTGCTCTTCATCACATTAGCTCCGAGTGAAATATCTGGGGAAGGTGTATTACTGTAGAACAACACCAGGTCTGTATTATGCTTTTCTTAGTAATTGCTTCCTTTTTTTTTTTTTTTTTTTTTTCCCGGGGGGGGGGGGGGGGGGGGGGGGGGTTGGCTTGATGATGAGGTGGATTTTTCTTTCTTCAGTTCATCATCTCTCATATGCAAGACTAGCACTTAGACTAAAAGACAAAAAGAAAAAAAAAAAAGGTCCTTTACACAGGTCAAGGATTTTCTCATTCCATTCGTAAGTGCATAATTTATCAGGCCATTTTTTTCGATCAGGCATGTAAAATGACGGCTGTTTCACTTGTTTTTTTGTAAATCTTGGTTCAACCATGGGCAAAAAAAAAAAAAAAAGTGTTGCTGAAAGTGTTGTCAAAAAGAAGCTTTCTAAGCTTCTAAGCATTTACTTTTACAACAGTGGGTTTCTGGTGGGTTTTTTTTTTTTGTTTTTTTTAAAATTTTTTAAAAAATCTTTTTGCAAGTTCCAGGAAACCCTATTTAGAGCTTTTAAATTGGAAAAAAAAAAATGACAGTGTAATGCCCTTGATCTCCACTCTCCCCATCTCCTTCCCACTAGGGAGCTGAATTTTGACCCTGTGAAAAGGGGGGGGGGGGGGGGGGGGGGGGGCGCGTATGCAAACCACTTGCCCTAAATTGTCAGCCTTTTGGGTTAGCACAGTTTATCATACCATTCATTTCAGGATGGCCTCGGGACAAGTATGTGTGTGGGGGGTTGGTGTTTGCTTTGTCTCTTAGCATCTTTTTCAATGTTTTAAGAAAAAAAATGGTTTGTTGATTACTTGAACCTACTAGTACTAAGATTTTATTGTTAATACTCTTAAGTGTGATTGTTCTTAGTTGCTCTTTTAGTTTTTATTTGCATAGTAATATGTTTATCACCACACCTTTCTTGATCAATGGTTGTGATGAATTCAACTTCAAGAGACATAAAATAAAACATGAAGTTGAAATATTCTGTTAAGAAAAAATTTGGTGCCTTAAAACTTCTCAGCTGATTTGCTGGTGGTGTTTTAGTTGGATATTACTTTTATTAGGAGTCAGCATTTTTATATAACAGATAAATGGATTAGCAGCTGAAATCAGCTATACTTAGAAACTCATTGATTACTACGTGCAGTTTAAAGATAAAGGTCTTGGGATCCAAAGTGCCTGATCAAGCACATATTATATATATATAAATCTTTAGAAGCACCCACTTTGATTCTGCTTGTACAAAAAGTGTACCTGTTATAGTAAATGTATAAGCCTATGTATAGACATAAAAGTGCTGTGATAGTCGAGATCCTCACATGATAGGGTGGGAAAGATGAGGACGACCTTGCCATCGGTGCTTATGTTGATAATGAGATTGAGAAATAACGATGATCTAAATATCATGCAAACATCATCGAAACTGGAAGGCTTCTTTTGAATTTGGTGATGTTCACATGCTATTTTGATGAACTCTATTCCTTAACAATGGACTTTACAGCACTGATGGTTGCATCCCCATCTTACACAAGTATTACAAGAGCATGTTGAAATATATTAATTTATTAAATTATATCATCCACCAATATTGAAATTAACTGACTTTAAACTTAACGACTTTTTACAGTCCTACAAACCTGTGCTCACCAAAATCATAAAGCGAATGTCCTTCCCCACCCTCCTGTCTGTTCTGTTCCATCCCCTGTTCTTAGCCCTTAGACCTGCTTTGAATCCCTTGAACCTGAAGAAGAAAAAAAAAAAAAAAAAGAGGAGGGAAAAAAAGTCTGATTCTGGGATGAAAAGCAAGGACCTGCAGATCTTCATTCAGATCCTCTCCCAACTGACCAGTTCTGCCTGACAGAAAGGTGTTTTTTTTTTTTTTTTTTTTTTTTTTTTTTTTTTTTGGGGGGGGGGGGGGGGGGGGGGGGGGGGGGGGGGGGGGGGGGGGGGGGGGGGGGGGGGGGGTGGGGGGGGGGGGGGGGGGGGGGGGGGGGGTGGGGGGGGTTTTTTTTTTTTTCAAAAGCAGGGCACTTTTGGATTCCAGACATCACTTCGCTTTGCCTCAATCATGGTCACATTACAAATGTTACTTTCTAGCTTAATAATGATGTGCTCTTGTTAAATTCAATATGCTGACAAGTTACCCTTCCAATCTTTGAGAAGAAACAGCAGCAGAGAGAGAAGGCTCTGCATTAGAATAAACATGAAGACATCAAAAGACTGTTGCTAATATGTTAGCATCAGCAATTGCTTTTATTAGTACTGTACACTCATTTCTAAAACTCTACAAGGTGCAGAGCCCTGAAACCCAACAGAGAATTGTATTTTTTTCAAATGAACATGATTTTAAAGCGTGTTCTGTTAGTCTGATCCAAGTACAGCGTATATGGTATAGTCTGTGGTTATAAATTATACAAATTCACAGTTTTTGTCTGATCTTTTAATATATATATATATTAAAAATAGGATGGTAAAGGGAAGTTTAAAAATCATTAGGCATTTTAGTGGTATTCTTTATATATATATATATATATATATACATCTCAACCCCCCCCTCCCCCTCTAAGCATTATTATCAATCCATCTTAACCCAAACCGTCACATATACTACACACCCACTAAACTAACCACACAACCCCATCGCCTCACTCACCCCCCTCCCCCCCCCCCCCCCCCCCCCCCCCCCCTTCCTTCCTTTCCTCTCCCATAATCCCCTCTGTCATTTCCTCCTGGCGGCCATTCTTCATAGCACACCACATGGACATCAGATAAGTCTCTCTTCGTTCTTTGTTTGTACTGTCCTAAATGTTAAATGTGATCTATTTTTTTGCTTAAAGAAGACCCAAGAGGTCGTAATGCATCGTGTCTTGTCCTGTGCTTTGTTTGTCATGTCCCTGGCGGCAACTAAACCCCACTCTTCCTAAAAAAATTGATCTTCTCCAGCTTTGGCATTGTGACTAGGCATACTGAGCACATCAATAGCAACTCACTTTTGTGCTAGAAAGCTGCATTTTTTTTAACTTTGGATGTACACATTGTGGGTATTAAATGACTTATGGTCATGAGGTTCATTTAATAACAAGTCAGACTGTAAGCTGTCTACACAAACATTTATGACTTTGTCAATAAAGTATGGCCCCACATGTGTGCGTTAAAACTGCTTTTGTCGACAAACAAAAACCACAGCAAGTTTTTACTCCTTCAGTTAAAGTTTGGGTCCCAAGAGCCCATGACATATCACAAGCCTTGTGTCATTCAAAAAGACACAAGTCCTTAAACTTAAAGTTAGGTTTAAACCAAACTTAAAAGTTAGGGCTCTATTCCGATTAAAAAATAACAAAAAATAAAAAATAGTTACGCATTGTGCGCAAAATTTTTAGGCAACAAAGAGCAAAGGTTAATTTGACAAAGAGTGAAGCTAAGTCCAGATTCTAAGAGAGTCACAAGCGCCCCATTGTTGGCTTTTGTAGAATAAAAAGGCCATACTTTCTGCCTGCCAGAACATTCCAGTCAGGAGAGTGATCTTAAGGTCCTGTGTTGATCGCAAGTTCAGACACTTTTGTCATTTTTTTTTTTCCCTTCTAAGTCCAAGGGATCCAAAACAGGCTGAAGGCCAATGGTGGGGGGATGGGGAAGGAGACAAAAAAGGGGGGAGAGTGAGCAGGGAAAGGGGGGGGGGGGGGGGGGGGGGTACAGGATTGGGAAAAATGGGGCAATGGGAGTAAGGGAGGAGGGGAGTAAAGGGGCAGGGGGACAGGTAGGAGAAATGATGGTAGGATAAGGCTAGTGTATACATACACCGTACAGTTTATACAGCTAACAGCTAATCACATGAAAGCAGTAGACACATGAACATTAATGTACAAACCAGAATATAAAACAAAGCATAAGTAGAAGTTTTTTTTTACATGAACATTAATGTACCAACCAGAATATAAAACAAAGCATAAACAGAAGTTTTCATGAACATTAATGTACAGACCAGAATATAAAACAAAGCATAAATAGAAGTTTTTCCTTTCTGAAACAGTACATGGGGTAAAGGCTGTATTGAGACCCAACCTAAAGCCTCTTGGCTTCAGAGTGTTGTTACTTGATTTTGTTGTTGCCTCATTATTTTACTATTGCCAGTTTGCTCAGCTGCAGTGTGTGTGTGTGTGTGTGTGTGTGTGTGTGTGTGTGTGTGTGTGTGTTGATAATTAACATTTTTTTTTCTTCAAAGTAATTTTGGATCACAACATTCATAGTAGTTAAGTATAATATTTTTTAGCATCTTTACACTTCAAAGGGAAAGCATTCCAAAATCCATACATACATATATATATATATATATATATCACACAGATAGGTATGTCTACTCGTCCAATCATGAGCAAAGCCCAAATCTAGATACCCGCCTTTTATTGGCGGTCACCCAGAAAGATGCCTACTTTCTGTGAGAGTGCTTATCAATGAAATCGACACAAACCTGGGCCCCGAATTCTGTCACGTGTTACACCTCGTTACCATTGTCCTACGTGATTTTTTTTCGTGGCTTCATACGTTTGATTAATTAAATGGGCTCTTAATCTGTAGTCTGTATCTATTATTATTACTATTGTTACTTTATATTACGCCTAGTAAGTTAAGAAGATCTATGTCTTTCATCGTCACCACGTGTCGTGATCTTCGTATGATCTGCTTAGTGATGGCCTCTCGTTATCTTTGAACTACCTCCCCTTACAAAAGTGAACTTACCTTTATAGACTGCGTGAACATCGGGCATACTGTTTCACATTGCTGTGAGTGAAAGAGTTGAGAAAAATAAAACACACACACAAAAAAAAACTTTACAACAGACGCAAACAAGTTGTTTACAGAAACGCAATCGAAGTTTGAACATCCTCCTAGCAGATGAATTCTGGTGCCGGTGGCTGGGCAAAAATGAGCGAGACGGAAGTACCCGGGCAGTTATTGCTCTTGCTGGACTTTTCTTTCTCTCTCTTTTTTTTTTTTTTTTTTTTTTTTAATAAATAAATTAAACCCTACATTCAGCCTTCGTTCTGTGAAGAAAAAGAAAAATTACCAGGATTATGATCAAAACAAAACGAAACGAATGAAGGGATGTGGAAATAATGCTTGCTCGTTGCTGTGGCTACCTTAACGGTCATCGGAAGTTGAGCTTAGTATCGCTCTCATTTTCCACTGACCTACTTGAGCATGTGACGTACTAAAGGGATGCGAGAAAGAGAAAGATACCAATCACGAAACCACAGGTGCAGAACCCAGAAGTGAAAGTCGTGTATGTTACGTGGGGGAAAGGCTGTTTTGAAATGGCTTCATTTTTCGCTCATGCAGTCAGTCACTATAGAGATCGGTCAACTGTAAGCAATAGCAAACAGAATGCAAGTGTATACACGAGTCCCATAAAGGGTTACTTTACGTACGTATGGCGCATGTGCATGCCTTTGTATGGTATGGTACCACTACCAGACTGCCCAAGAATAATTTGATGGACGGTCATTTTAAGAAACAAAAAAAGCACCAGTTATCATGGTTTCGCTTACGCATGCGTGCGCGTGCGCGCACACACACACTCTCTCTCTCTCTCTCTCTCTCTCTCTCTCTCTCTCTCTCTCTCTCTCTCTCTCACACACACACACACACACACACGCACACGCACACTTCGCCACGACTCGTGAACATTCTGATGTTGAGCGCTGGAGCGTGTACGAACAGAGATAGAAACATCGAACTTACAGCCAGTAGTTCCAGTGCGATTTGGAAGCACCAGCCGGCGCGCGCCCGGCCCCCTCCTCATGCCACTCTCCCCCATCCGGAATCTCTCGACCCCACTTCCAATCTACCCCACCTTTAACACACACACGCGCGCGCGCGCGCGCGCGCACACACACACACACACACACACACACACACACACACACACACACACATCAGGAAGTTTGAGCAACGCTGTCAGAGATGAATCCATTAAGTGGATTTAAACTCGGCAGTGTCGATCCTGTATTGAGCCCGTAGCAAACAAGTCT
>JADBJO010004188.1:45608-48108 GCA_016801955.1 Conus betulinus | reverse complement strand
CACACACACACACACACACACACACACACACACCTACACACACCATTACGGCACAGACGGCTAATGTCATATATAATGGAGCATTTTCTTTGCATAATGGACCAGCCAGTGTCTGTATGTATGCTACTCCCACAGAAGGCCAACGTCAGAAGGGCTAGACCGACTGTGACGAGAATCATGGACCCGATGCCCTTCCGCTCTATAATAACACCAGGAGATAACTGGACAGTGCCACAGAGTGCACGGCCAGCATTGCTTTTTTTTTTTTTTTAAAATAATTATTATTATAATGAATACTAATATGACGCCTATTCTCAAGTAGAGACCAGGCTCTAAGCGCTTTACAAGCCACACTCGTTTACACAACGGGCTGCCTACCTGGATAGTGCCGACTGAAGAGCTGCCAGCTGGCGCTTCATTCAGTCGTTTCCCGTGTCATCCAGTCAATATCGTTCAATATCGTTCACTCAATTTCCTTACTTCCTTCATTTTTTCAATTTCTCACGCAGGGTGCATGCTGTGTGTAACGTGTCATCCATACCAACGGCCAAACTGGCCTTCTCTTCCGAAAGTTGGTGATGGGATTTTACGTGTGTGCAAGATATCATGCGTGCGTACATGTTTATGCTTAAGTTCAAGAACTCTGCGTCCACAGAGCAGTCCTTCCTTATTTCTGGAGAAGGCAACGTACACACATGGCCTTTGCCTTTCTGAAACAGCGTGCATACAGGCCACACGCTGCAGTCAAGATTTTGCGCCAGAACAGTATGTAATCCATGTAAGCAGTTTGAGGCCTGCCATACGTTTGAGCCAACATTTAATGTTGCATTGATGATTGATATCAAAAGAACAACCCCCGCCAATTATTTCCCTTGTTTGGGGGGAATTTTCACCTATGAAATCACACGTACAGTCTTCAAACACATGAATTTCCCCTTTGTTGACGTCACATTTCAAGCCTTTACACTCACCCGCTACCCTTCTTTGCGCCAGCTGGAAGCCCGCAAATAGTCCCAGTCCTCTGATTTTAATCTGTCTGCTTGGAACCACCCAGTTTGTAGCTTGATGGCCATGTGAAGAAAGAAAAATTAATGAGAATCAACTTTCAGACGCAATGAACATTCTCGAAACAATCCAACTGCACCATTCTATAGATATTCGACTCTTTCAGCAAAGCCTTGGCGCATTAATTTGGGGTGTGCAGCCACATGACATTACTCTTCTTTCTCTTGTTCATAGCCTATCTTCTTCTTACAGAAGGCTACGAGCACACACGTGGCATTACCTGTCTACTTTCTGGACAGTAACTGCATGCCCTGACGACACTCCCCGACTGAATTCTCGACGGCACTGGGCCGTGGATATGAGATGTCCTTCCTGATGCCTGAATAACATAGAGTGAAGAGATGAAACGGCCCAGATGACTGCTGAAAGTTTAGTGTGCACAGACAACATTACCATTCCTGTCTGTGGAATTTGATTCCCGTGCAGGTCTGTGGATGACGCCATTCCTGGAGAGCATACCGTGCATTGATCACAGCGTGCACACATGACATGACCTATCTGAATTTGTAAAAAAGACACGGCGCACAGATGGCATTGACCTTCTGATTCCTGGAGAATATAGGTTGTGCAGATGACAGTTTTCTTATTCCTGAACATTTCAGGCTGCGGAGATGACACTACCCGTGTGGTTCCTGAAGAAGACGAGCCGCGCGCACTTGACATCATCTTCCTAATTCCTGAAGAATGCGTGCAAGCATGGCGTCAACCCCCATTTGCCCATCTATCTCCTGAAAGACACAAGTTTAAATAATGGCATTATCCTTATGATTTCTGAAGGTCATAGGCCAAAACATGGCATTACCCTTTCAGTTCCTGCACACTTGACGCTGCTTAGATGACATTACCCTTCTAACTGAAAAGACGGCACTCTGAACAGATGACATTGGCTGTCTAATTCATGAAGCGTAACACGTTGTGGAAATAACAGTGACCATCTAATTCATAAAAGAAATATACCTTCCGTAAAGAAAACATTGCCGTTTCCCTCTTCTTATTCATGAAAGAAACGGGTTAAGAATACGGCATTGCCCTTTTAATGCATTAATATTACGGGCTAATATGCCATTACTATTCTAATTCCTGCAGACTGCATGCTGCGTAGATGATATTATTATCCTTCTAGCTCATGGAGACTACGTGCTGCACAGATGATATTATTACCTTTTTAGATCATGAAGACTACGTGCTGCATATATGATATTATTACCCTTGTATGTGATGAAGTCTATGTGCTGCATAAAGATGGCATTATTACCTTTCTAGCTCCCGCACACTGCGTGCTGTACAGATGACATTATTACCCTTCTAGGTGAGGAAGACTACGTGCTGCATAGATGACGTATTACCCTTCTAGGCTACGTGCTGCATAGATGACATTATTACCCTTCTAGGTGATGAAGTCTACGTGCTGCATAGATGACATTATTACCCTTCT
>JADBJO010004188.1:22500-28656 GCA_016801955.1 Conus betulinus | reverse complement strand
GAGTTAATTTAAGAAAAGGTAGGAAAGGTAGGTCAATATTGGGTGGAGGGATGATGTTGGACACAAGCAAGGCTGCACTGAACAGAAGGGGCTAGGGCGCGTAATGATATGGATACTCTTTCCAACCGCTCTCCTGTTCGTAGGAGAATTTGGACTATAACAAGATAAATAGTTGTTGTTCGTGCTTGAGAAGATACAACCACAAAACATATATTACTGCTCCTCATTTCATTACGATTTGTCACACTCTTACCGCCTAAATGGAGGTGTGTGCGGGTACAATTTAAAGCAAAAAAAAAAAAAAAAAAAAAAAAAGGGGGGGGGGGGGGGGGGGGGAGGAGGAGAGAGCTCAGGGTTAATTCTGCCAGACCTGAGAGTGACCACAGATCAAACTTCAACCGAGCAACCATGTTAAGCATTTAACCTGGTTTTCTACAAGCCTCAAAGGTCACACATTCACACATTACTTACGGGCACCCTCTTTCTTCCTTTCTCCCGCAAACATGAAGTTTAGTGGCCCCGTGCCCCTTACTTTCGACACTAATTCGCCTTCAAATATTTTCTGTCCGTCGTGTTTCCTTTCCTTCAAAAATCAGACTGAATTTGATTTGAGACAGATTTTCTCTCGCGCTTTGTTTGATTACGGTGGGTGGATGGCTAAAAACTTAGCTTTAGAAAAGAATAGAACAGGTGGATCATGTACTGCCTACCTCAAAAAGCACAGTGAAAAAAGAAATCGCTCACTCACTCACCGTTCCAGTCCTGCTCGCCTGCATGCATTGCAACATGGCGCCGTCCGGTGACGTTGTACTGAAGAGATTTTGTTGTGAGTCATAAAAGCACGCGCTGATTGGACGACGGAAAATCACGCGACAGGCACTTGTTTCACGTGCATTTAAGGCACAGAGTTCGCACTTGACCAGTTTATGGACTCTGTCTTGAAGTCGGTCTGTTTGTCTGCTGGCGCGCGCGCGCTTGCATGCATGTGTGTGTGTGTGTGTGTGTGTGTGTGTTTAATGTAAACCATCTTAACCCTGTCAGAATCGAACTTGAAACTCTTCAAACGAACAGAAATAGTTCAGATTAAGTGAGAAAAACCGACCTGTAAACTTTGTTGAATGCAAAGTGATAATATCGTATGCTTGTTTACACTGCTGAATTATTCATTCTAAATCCCATACCTGCTTTACATTTTGTGGGGGGAAAAAAGAAAAAGCAGCGGACTAAACATGTTTCCCAATTAAAGCGGTTTTTATTAAAAAGGAGGAAGAGGGCAGAAGGAGAGAGCGGGGGAGATGGGAGTAGGGAGTGGGTGAGGGGGGGGATCAATGAAAGAAATGAGAAAAAAAGATAATAAAAGTGGGATTTTACCGTGAGTCACAGCACTAAGTGATACGAAAAAAAAAAAAATCGAAAATTACAACAGTAACAGTAATCATAAGCGACATTACACCTATCGCAATTATCAGTATTATTTTCGCTCACAACGAACACTGCAACTTCTAGTACTGCTATTGCTGGTGGTGCTTCGTCACGGCTCTTACTACTACAGCTGCTGTTGTTACTACTACCACTAGCAATACTACTACTGCTACTACTACTAGCAATACTAATACTAGCAATATTGCTGCTAGCAATACTACTACAACTAGCAATACTACTACTACTACTGCTACTACTACTAGGAATATAACTACTACTACAACTAGCAATACTACTACTGCTACTACTACTAGCAATACTAATACTAGCAATATACTGCTAGCAAACTATTACTACTAGCAATACTACTACTACTAGCAATACTACTACTACTACCACTACCGTTGTTGCTGTTGCTGCTGACGTAAAATAAACCACTGAACTGAACTTTCTTAATTTCTACAAATCACCAAGTTATTTTGTATTTTGAGAGAGAGAGAGAGAGAGAGAGAGAGAGAGAGAGAGAGAGAGGAGAGAGAGAAGGGGGAGGGGGACAAGTTATTCCGCAACTTGAAAAAAAATAATGGATATACAAACAAATGTATGAAGCAATTAGAAATAAAAAGTGAAAGATATCGGGGCATTGTCACGGCTACTTAAACATATTCTGAATCAGTATTATCGTTAAACGCGAGTACCATGCTATGTTGTGAACTATTGGAGCATATCAGCTTCTCACATGCAAATAACCTATACATGCATGGTGATGGATCCGACGTAGAAAAAAGATTCAATAAATGATGAAGACGGAGTGGCGTTGTTTCCACATGTGATGGACAACCTAAAAGGATGATAAGTCTAGTAATGTCATACAAACTGGGCATCGTATTTCTTAAAAATCAGGTTGGTCAGTTGAAATACTATACAAGACAATTTTTTCATGTAGACATGGTACGTAAAATGCAAAATGTGAAAGCATAGATCTGTCTTGTCTTGAGTAGCCATATTCTACTTCGTCATAGCTGACCATGGATAGAGTACATCCGACCTAATATTTAGCTATCTGGGGCTGTCTGCTCGACCCGAGCAGCATCGCCTGTGACTGTAGAGACCGATGCGAGAGTGGCAGATTCTGTCGCAGCGGTCACATCTGTATGTTGACAGCGGTTTTGTGGCCGTCATCCCCTTTCGGCAGGCTCGCTTTTCTTTTCTGCTGCAGCAGTGATCAGTTTGTCCATATTCTACTGCCGCCAACTAAATACACGTACCTTCCCAAAAGGATACAAAGTTCAAACTTAGCTTCTTTTTTTCAGTCAGGATGCCATTTTGATGTTGAAGAATGTTTTCACATCATATTTCTTAAAATTAATTTTCTTATAAAATCGCTCATGATCATTTTCTCTCTAATCGCAAATTTTGTGTCTTGCTGTCAAGTAAGCTGAACCTCAGACGCACCACCGATACAAACGAGTTTTATCCACCACGAAATTTTTGCACCAGTTCGACTTGAAATCTATAAAAAGTAAACATTGCCATAATGTCACTGGTTTTTGTCACACCACCGAATCTTTTTTTCATTAGCCTCTATGACTCCAACTCCTTTTCTTTTCTTTTTTTCTTTTCTTTTTTTTTTTTTTTTTTTTTTTTTTTTTTTTAAGTCACCAGATTGGAAAATGTAGGCCTACTGTTCCTCCATTTATCACTGAATATCTTTTATTTGCCGTTTTAGCATCCCATCTGGTAGTGCTTCACGAACACCTTTTGGTTAATTTTAAGTGTCGTTTCTGTTTAATGTGCGTGGCAGTATGATGTTTAATGGTAGCCACAGGCACATCACCGTTTTGTGGTGTGTTGGTAGTGGTGCTGGGAGTGTGGTGTGTGTGTGTGTGTGTGTGTGTGTGTGTGTGTGTGTGTGTGTGTGTGTGGGTGTGTGCGTGTGCGCGCGCGCGCAAATGAAAGTTGGTGAAGCAAGATCGAAGATAAACGATTGTTCGTTCTTTTCTTCTTCTTTGTTCACGCAGACAGGAAACCCAGAGGCACTGACGAAGGCTGCTGTACGGCGGAGGTCCTCCAGCGATCTATAAAGCTGTTTCCTCATCGGTGTGTTTGGCAGGCCAGGTCTCTGCCCAAAGGACCTACAGCAGGGGCGACCACCCCCAACCAGGCGGGTCCTCACGTGGCGGGATAGGGGGATGCCCCCAGATATGAGGGTTAGCTACGATATAAGTCAGGCTTGCCTTGATCGAAATAAGCAGTCCCGGACCAAGTGCCCTACCCCAACACTTACCTCCCACCACACCCACAAAACCCCTTTGAAGTCACCCACCTCCCCCTTTCCCGCCCATCACCATTATTCCCACCCTCCACCCTTATATCCCACCCCCCCCCTTTCCCGGCTTATATCCTACCACCCCCCCCCCCCCCCACCCCCCCCCCCCCCCCCCCCCCCCCCCCCCCCCCCCACTCCCCTTGCTGCCCTCCTTGTAAGCCGCCTTTGAACCACCGTCAACGTTAGATGATGCTCCCGTTGAATTAATATACAAGGAACAGGTAGCGTTTGAAAGTCCTTTTTTTTGCTTCGATTCGCTAAGGACCGGTGAAGACTGGTCATTCCGACGTGCAACACACGGATGCACGCACGCTTGCGAGAGCGTGTGCTTGCACACACACACACACACACACACACACAACACACACACACACACACACACACACATTATGACATCAAACCCATGACCCACAGAAATGTCCGTTTTGTCTGTTTCCACTGCATGCTTTCAACCAATAAAAACTGTTCCATTTTTACTGAAATCTTTGTGCCGCAGCAAGAGCGTTGGATCAGCACATCTTGCACATGTTCGATTTATAGCAAGAAAAGGAATAGGTTTCTTCAAGATAAACTAGATAACTGTAAAACAAAACAAACAAACAAACAAAAAACTCATTTTGGCAAGAAAAAAATCCAAATACGATCAGTTTTCATTGTGGAAGAAGCATGCATCTCTTTTTTGTTCTTTTTGTTTTTTTTGCAGAATTCATTTTCACATATCATGGCAGGATAATTTGGGCCAAAACTTATTTCTGTAGATGTTTCCTTTTTACTCTAATATATATTTATGAAAACTGAAAACAATATTGTGCAAAAACAGTACATCTGTTGATCATATAGTGTTTTTTGGCAAGAAAATCAAGCAATATATGTGCAGATATATTGTTTTGGCACAAAAAGTGGAATCTTAATAAAGTTAAAAAACCAACACCACTCATAACTTTTCTTAATATTAAAGAGATATAAAGCAACAAAATTGGCAAAAAGTATATTATTTTTTCAAGCTTCCATTTATGTGAAAAAAGTGTATCTCTGGAGATATACCGTTTTGGCCCTATGCCATTAACTATATATATATATATATATATATATATATATATATATATATATATATATTATATTGGTGTGTGTGTGTGTGTGTGTGTGTGTGTGAGAGAGAGAGAGAGAGAGAGAGAGAGAGAGAGAGAGAGAGAGAGAGAGAGAGATGTACATATCAAACAGAATACACGCGCGCACGCGCGCGCACACACACACACACACACACACACACACACACACACACACACACACACACAAGCACACATGCACATGCACTCTTGACAGAGCCCTCCAAATGGAAGTGCTGTGGGCTGTGCTTTAAGCTTTAAGTGCGTGTAGACACTGATGACTCCAACGCCCATCCCCATCCCATCCGTGAAATGCCAAGAAGGTCCTCACAGTTGACAGTTGACAGACGATACTTTTGTTCTTTTTATTCTTTTAGTTCTGTAACCAGTACCGCACAAGGCCTCATCAGGACTGTCATCTCCCAGATAAATGAGAAGACGTTACATCCTGAAAGGGGAAAAAGAAAACCGTCAAAGATGAACGTGATCAATAAACAACAACAACAACAACAAAAAGCAACATCGCAACTACACTACCGACATCTTGAACGGCCACCGAGACTAGGCCTAAGTGAAAGCTCCGGCCTTTCCATTTCATTTTCACTCCCGTAAATTGAACAAAAAGTGAAACGAACAAATGAAAAAGACAATGACATGTAAGAAAAGGACATATGCTAGTACTACACTGGTAAACAAGCACTGCAGAATGGGCTGGTAATATCCACGGTGGACAGTGTGTACCTGGTCGCCAGACTACAACAACAACAACAAAAATAGCTGGCATGTCATTCATTGTGATCAACAACAAAAAAAAAAAAAAAAAAAAAAACGGCTAAGAAATTTCCAGATTCTGGTTAAAAAGAGAGTCCACTACAGCCTAACAACAGCAGACGTAAATGAAGACAAGAGAGGGGAAAAAAGGCAATGACACAAAAGAGGAAGCTGCTGGCACAGAATTTCAGACAAAGATGACTGTAGTGTGGGTTGATAACCTCTTCGATATTTCGTCAGTTTTTCACGAAGACACCCCTAAATCGATTCCTGTTGGTACAAAGAACCCTGTAAACCTATCAGATAGTTCCGTCCAACTGTTTAGCAGTTACTCTGCTTACAGACAGAATTGCAAAACAGGCAAACAGAAAGCAAAAACCGAAAACAATATACCGCTCTGCAGTGCCACAGCTACATGCGAAACATGCAAAGTTGAAAGGTCAATAGTCTAAAAGCTCACAGGTCAGGTCAACAGCTTAAAAGGTCACAGGGTCAATGGCTTCAGAAGCTACACGTCAATGGTCTCGA
>JADBJO010004188.1:0-5000 GCA_016801955.1 Conus betulinus | reverse complement strand
AAGATGAAACAAATAAAAACAAATGAAAATAACCAACGACAACGAACAGAATAGGTGACAGATATCAACGAAGACATAAATTTTGACAAAACATGTAGTGATCTGAAATACAGAGACACAGCTTGACAAAAGATATGATAACTCATCGCGTTTACCAGTAGTTGCTGATCAAGTATCGTTTGCAAAACCAGAATACTGAAATCTTTTTCTTCTTCTTCTCTCTCTCTCTCTCTCTCTCTCTCTCTCTCTCTCTCTCTCTCTCTCTATTTAGCTGCCAATCCACGGGACGTATTTCGTTTTGCTGGGATGGACTTCTGAATAAGAAACAGATTTCCTCACAAACAGAAAAAAAAAGTGTATACATTAACATTCAAATGTTGTGTACCTCTTGATCAAACTGAATTTAAAAAACCTTTTACATTGCACGTAATGGCAGTTTTTACATCACATTAAGCCTACGTCAAACTCTTTCGGTTCAAACATTGGTTTCAAGACGCATACTCTTCATGCCAGGTTAAAAAAAAATAAAAAATTAAAAAAAAAGAAAAAAAAAAAGCCGCAATGACTCTCTCGAAGTCTTAGCTTTGAGCCTGCTACCGAGGAGTCGAAATGACAAAAGTCAATATCTTCCCCCAACAAACGAAACAACAGCCAGACTCTCAGAGCGTAGGAAGAAGTACAAGGTTCGAATCTCCCGTCAGTTTTAATGGATGTAAACGTAAAAGTAAAAAATGTGGTATCATTCCGCTGGACAAATGGCGCAAACAAATTAAAAGACAAAACACGACGCGTTTCGACCTCTTTGGTCTTCTTCAGCAAGATAAGCAACACTCAGGACAATGAAAACGAAGAACGAGCAATCGCTTATCTCCTCAAATTGAGCGCAAAATGGCCTTTTAACATCCTTCGTGATTCCGTTGATATAAAGTCTGACTATGACAGGCAAGTAGTCAAGTAGTCTGAGCGTTTGTATGCGGAGCTGGCGGTCGCCAGTTTGCATCACTTGTGGTGTCGGATTTTTTCGGCTTGAAAACCCTCTCTGTCCACCCGGCAGTAAATGGGTGTCTGCTTCAGTCCAGGGAAGAACAAAAGCGGCAGAAGGCCAAGGAAGGCCTTCCATCATACTGCACCCTCGATATAGTGAACACCTTATAGTTAACTGTCCCTTCGACTATTTGCCTGTGACACTTAAACCTTTTTTTTTCTCCTAAAAATATGAACATGCACGATGAGAACAAACAAAATCGGAATAATTCCATCACTAAAAGAAACAAAAACACTTAAAGTAATCCAGCCACTGAAATGGATTTTTTTTTTTAAATGTCCGTTTAGCCGTCAATTCCGTTTTAGCTTACTAGAGGGGGTATGTGCAAAGATTGCTACAGTATCACTTACACTACTCACCTGTCAAACACAAATTCTGAGAAACTAAAAGTATCAAGTGAACGTAACCGCGCATGTCTCTGAAGATCGATACAAAGAAACTTCTTTTTGTTATATTCTCGGCATACACTTTTTTCTAGAAGTCACACGAACAATATTGTCTAAGCAGTGATCGTGTATGGTGTCCAGCTTTATTAACCAACATGGTTGTGCAAACAGAACAAGAGTCTAGACTTCGAAAGATCACGGAATGGGTATAACGTAATTGGTGACATCATAATGTCTTTACGTCTGTGCCAGTCAGCGTGAACTGCGTCATCAGTTGCGTTTGTTCAGCTTGCTCTATTCAGTTGCAAAGTGAAACGACTGCAGGCGGAAATCTAAACAAATCTTAAATAAATGTCAGCGAACCGCCCAGAGAAACGTGGACAAACGAGTCACAAGACAAACCACAACGCGTTTCAACCTCTTAGGTCTTCTTCAGGTGCAACAAACATGAAACAAATAACGAAAATGCACTTAGCTTTGATCGCTTCTGTGTTCAGCGCAAGAAAGAAGGCGTTCAACGCTCAAAGCTAAGTGCATTTTCGTTATTTGTTTCATGTTTGTTGCACCTGAAGAAGACCTAAGAGGTTGAAACGCGTTGTGGTTTGTCTTGTGACTCGTTTGTCCACGTTTCTCTGGGCGGTTCGCTGACATTTATTTAAGATTTGCTCTATTCAGCACATTTACCAGTGCTCACGTAAGCGTCATGGACTGAACACCACCGACGTGACTTGGGGCAGCAGCGCAGTGTCTCCTCTGCTAGGCTGCCTCATGATCCCCAGACAGTAACTGCATCCTGTGTTTCACGCACGGACATTCAAGGGACATAATTGCGCGTATTGTAAGGCGGAGTTATTGCAGCGGTCAGTTCTTTCTTTTTCCCGTGTCGATATTTGGGAGTTACGATGTGTGTGTGTATGTGTGTGTGTGTGTGTGTTTTTTGGTCGAGTCATTGTTGGTAGGTGATCGACCAAAGAGGGTGGAATTTGTGCCTATATTTGGCTGTGTCCATTCTTGTGATTTTATGGTCTGTTGCTTTGGTGATTTATGGGTGATTGGTTGACCAGCTATTGGAGATTGGTGCGTTCATATGGTTGTGTCCATATTTGGTCTTGTATACAAGCTGTTGGTGGTTATCGATTGATGATTGGAGGGATTTATAATCTAGAGTCTGTGCCGATACACAATTGTTCCCATATTGGGAAGTGTGGTCTCGTCACCCTAGGTGACTTATTGCTGATTGGTCCTCTGGCAAGTTGGTGTTTCGAGTCTGTAGACGACTGTCTCTATCTATGGCCCTATCTGGAGTTTTGTCGTGCCGTTTCCTGGGCAACCTATCGATGATTGGTCGAATTCAGGGTGTGGCCTTGTCAGTTTCATAGTGTCTGTCAACTCTAAGTGTCGTCTGTTTTTTTTTTTGACTGTCTGATTCAGTTGTTTTATGACTCCTGGCTCGAGACGGAGGTCTTCTGATCCAGCGTTTGGTGAGGCAGTTTTGCCACTTTGTTTAGTGGGATGCCAGGAAACCCATCGGTGTGTCCTTGTGACGGCTCGGGATTCCAAGAAGAAGTTATCGGTGTGTCGGTGTCTGCCACCAGTGTCCACGCCTTCAAGGGAGCGAGGGTTTCCCCGGTCTGGCGCTGCTCTGGCGGGTGTTTGTCCTGTATTGTCTTCATTGGTCATCGTAACTCCAGGTGAGAAGTGTAGGGCAGGCTGTTCATTGAAGAAGGGAGTTGGAGGTAGATGATTCTGGATCGAAAACGCGTCGTCGTTGTATATAGCGAAATGCGAGAAGCACGATTCAGTTTAGTATGAAAAACAGAGGATCTACGGGGCCATAAATCGCGCCGCCTTGTAGACAAGGGAAAGGTGGTGGTGGGGGGGGGGGGGGGGGGGGGGGGGGGGGGGGGGGGGCTTGGTGGTGGCGTGAGAGGGAGGTGTCATATGCTTGACGTGCGCTACTGTTTCGGGCGAGAGGTTATCGTCATGCGCGCGCCGAATGTCGGTATGCGCGCGGTTGTTGTTTTTCATTGCATTGTGTTTCCGTCGTTTGTTGAAAATGAATATTAAAAAAAAAAAAAAAATGTGTTGTTTTAAATTCTGATAATGATCGAGTCAAACCATAAGTTCATATATATGAAAATTGATGAGGATTATAATAGGTTTTTGTTATTCTTATTTTTCTTTTGATTGGAGAAGAAAATTATTTCGTATGCCCCTTTTTTTTTTTCATATGAAGGATGGCTGTTGCGCCAAAGCGATAATGGGAGGGGGGGTGGTGGTGTGCTTTGACTTCGAGTAGGGGGGAAGAGGGAGTGTGAAGGTGGTTATTGTAGTTGGAAAGGAAATGGTATATGGTTGGTTTGTGTGAAGTTGGTGAATTATATGACATTGGTGGTTTGAATTGATGAATATTTGTGGTGTTATGCATTGATATATTTAAAGCATTATGTTTTTTTTTTGTGGTTATGATTGGACGTTGGAATATAGTTTTTTAAATTTGTTGTGTTATTTTAAGTTAGTGCAGTGATTTGGTTGCAAGTTGAAATTGATTAGGCGTATGCCTAGTCACGTACAGCCCAGCAGGGGGGCGCCGTCCTGTCGCTCCGCTTTTGTTAGTATGTCTGGGTCTTCGTTACTACATATGGCCTTGCCGGTCATTTTGTTTTCGATCACTATCAGTTTTGGTCATACTGCGCTGTTTGAATCAGGGCAGTGACAGTGGTCATTCATTTTATTATTGGATTATGATATCATATCGGGGTTGACCCAATATTGTCTCTTATTCAGCAGCGGCGAGCGCTTCCGCTCTCCGGTATTGTTGTTGTTGAATCGATTGGCATTCATTATATGCCGATGAAGAAAACAGTAATTCTTTATTATTTTTATGAATTCCCTGTGGATAATTTCGTTGACTGATTTATGGCATCATCCTGCCCCACTTGGGTACATACCGTTTGAGGTGTGTCGATTGAGATATGGAATAATATGATATTGATAGTGTGGAATGTGAAAGGATGGTTGTTAATAATTTTTTGTCACATTGATAGTATTATTAATTGACTTCGATATTCCAGAATATGGAGAAAGCTGGGGTGTTCATAATCGGAAGTTGACAATTTTTTGTGCACTCTTTTTTCTATGGATATTGTAGGCTGATTTATGTCCCGTTTGGTAGAATTGTGAGTGCCAGATTGGGTTGTTGGTGTATGTGTACACTTAGTTTGATGGCTCAAATGCCTTGGTTGACACTGAAGTCGCAGAGACAATGGGTTGTAGTTCTGGTGTGCCCGAAGTTCTATGATCACTTGCAGGCCAGAGTAGTCATGAAAACTATTTTATGTCCAGGTGTCGACAGGGTTTGACCGCTCTGCTGCTGCAACCTCTGGCGTGAGGCATCTTACCTGGTACTGCCCTGTTTCCGAATTTCTTTCTGGCCGACCTCTAGGTCATCGCTACGAACGACTTGGAGGGGGCGAGCTCATCCTTCTGCGAGCGTCGGAGCTCCCCTGCTGCTGCTGAGATCTGCTGAGCTGCTGGGCTCTTCATTTTCTTCAATGTGTGTCACAGTG